>JAULBW010028714.1:147285-210745 GCA_032358265.1 Vaucheria bursata
TAGCACCAACTGATATGGCTATCGCACCGACTGCAGCTCCAACTTATATGACTATGCCACCAACTATTGCACCAACTATTGCACCAACTATTGCACCAACTGTAGCACCAACTGATATGGCTATCGCACCGACTGCAGCTCCAACTTATATGACTATGCCACCAACTATTGCACCAACTGCTGAAACTATCACGCTAACTATCGCACCGACTGCAGCTCCAACTGATATAACTACTGCATCGACTTTAGCTCCAACTACTGCACCAAGTGCTGTGTCAGAACCCGAAGAAAATTGGAGCAAGGGAGCATTTTACAACTTTAATTTTGAAGAAGATAGAATGTAAGACATTATTTCCGAGTTACTAAACTTTCCATTCTTTTTCATCTCAGATGTAGATGAGCAATATTTTCTTTACAGCATTTTTTCAAGTTTGCGCAGTAAAAGCATTAAATTGGCCAATGTATTACTTTAAACCTATCATGAATTATTCTGAACTTAAATTTTTATGATTAGAAAGTGATAAAATTATTTGTTCACTCTTTAATTGCTCAGTGCTCCTATGGCCAACTTAAGTTGATATTCAGATATACAAGGGATAATTGATTAAAGAGAAAATTGTCATGTGTCCAGTCTACTAAGGTGTCCGACATAAGAGTGTCAATGAATTAATATTTTGAAACGCTTTCTAAAAATTCGAACCTCATACATAGCATCTTAGCCTCTTTTTACTTTAAATAAAACACCCTTTTGTTGTATCAGTACGAGTGAAGTAGATTAGATATTAAAATTAAAACCTTTTTTCAAAGCATTTCAAATTTTACGCCTATTGCGTATAGTAATATTGTCACGTATTGCCTTTTGTGTTATTTCATTGTGCACTTTTGAAAAAGATACATTTTTAAAATGCAAAAACTGATTTTTACTTATTTACTTCTGCAGATTAATACTTTTCAATTATGTATACAAGCCATGGTGTGCCCAGGTAATTAAATATTTGATTGTATACATTCGCATCTCTGAATTAGTAAATTATGCATTTGCACAAATTTTTTGCATTGTTACATCATCTCAAACGATATTTACACGAATATTACTTGAAAATTTAGCTATATGAAGAATAGAACATTGAACCAAAGTATTTAAGAGCAATAAATTCCTTGCGAATGAAAACATATACTGATAACTTTTCAGTTTATAATGTGATCATTTTTACCTAAAGGCTATTATCAGAATAATTTCCGAAATGAAGATATATTCTACTTTTCCACCTAATTTTTCACTTATGCTCATATACATGTTCAATGTACATTTAAATTTTCCTATTTTTGAAATTATATTAACTGTGAATTTATATGAAGTGATATTTTGAATCGACAATTTCTTTGGGCACATTAGTGAAAATCTTCGGAGTTATTTACTGAAATAAGTAGCAGCATTTTTGTACAACTATTAGTAACTGATACGAAGTACACAAATTCCAACTTGTATTTTCAATAATTATTTATATAAAACTCTTTTATATAATTTTTTTCATGTGGATTGCTCGGATTCATGCATTTTCAGTATTGTAAGGTACGCGATTATTCAATAATATATTTATATTTACTTTTCTAAAAGTACTAGAACAAATTTCCTTTTATTTGGGCATATTTATTAATGAGCAGCCAGATTTGTGTTCATTACACTCTATGGCGACTTGATACGTTCGGAAGTGTTTACCACCCTTTTTTTCCTCCAGTTTTGCAAATGTATTAATGTTGTCGTTTTGAATCATCACAATTATATATAAATATGTATACATTTTATTTCTCAGATGTACTGCGAAATATCAATTGGGCAATCTGCCCCTGCCGGTCCACCGCTTTGTAAGTCTTTCATAAATATTTTTATTATTATCCGAAAAATGTTTTAAAAAAGTACATGCATGCCTATTTTACTTTGCCTTATCGTATTTCATTCTAGAAAATTGTGAGCAAGTTGTTTTTTTTGTTAATATAAGACTAGTCTGTTATATTTGAGTAAAACGAATTTTTCACTGGTCACTATGTACATGTAAATAAATCTTTTCGTATTTAGAGTGTTACTGACTTAAGATTACCATGAAGAATTAAATACCGATATGAATGATTTTATTAATTAAATGGTGATTTTGTATATATGAACAAGTAAAGCAAAACATATTTCTGTTTCGTCGAAAGCTTACATTAGTAAGAGTAATTTTTGAATATTCTAAGATACTTATTTTAGGAGATTATCATAATGATATTTGCATGAATTTTAAAAATTAGTTATTGATGCGGGCACGAAGATTGCAGAGACAGCTGAAAGAATATAATTATTCTGCAACATAGAATTATTTAATAAACTTGTTTTATAACTGCATATTTAAACAATGGCAACTACACTGCATTGTATACTACATAGTCTATATCAATGTAAACAGTAACTACTAAGCATTACTAGCGATATCTTATACACGTATATTCATGTGTTTGCAGATTCGTTTTCTGGCTTTGAGGGCGCTTGCAATGAGGAATGCGTAGATCAATGTGAATCATTTTATGATGTGAGTTATTTTAACTTTTCATTAGTATGTACTGATTGAACGCACACTTTACATATATATATATATATTCCATTTTCATACGTGGTTTTTCATTTATTCGTCTTGAATAGGCAAAGTATGAAGTGCTATCTACTCGTCAAAGAATATCATGGTAAGTTGCAATACATAAATATATATATATATATATATATATTTATGCATTACATTCATTTACCTATTGTACGAAACCTAGAGCTTAGAAGAAAGCCAATGTTCTTAACGCAAACTCAATAATTTTGAATGTCGAGAAACAATAATATATTTGATCATATTCAATACCAGACTAGCAAGAGCAAAAAAATTAAATCAATTAACTTTGTAATTTTTTACTTGAATACGAGATATGTAACGGAAACTTCTGAACTGCAAATAATTCTATTTATTGAAATGCAGTTTTTTTCCTGAAAAGTCTCTTGTTCTTATTCAACCAAAGCATTATAAAATTAATAGGCATCATATGCGTAGAGATGAAGCCATTAGACTATTTGACAATAACATGTAGTTATATAAAATACATTGCTCAGCTATAGTAACATGTATCACGTTACTGCATACTAACTTATGGCATTTTTATAGATAACTATTACATTGCTGTATAATGAACAAGTTAACTAATATTAGCAGTAATGTATAGAAAAACTTCATTAAGTAAAATAACCCCAGTACCAATTGTAACTGCAATACATATTGTTGTGAAACAACATCTAGTATCATACGAATAGTACCATCATTTGCTATTATACGAGTGAAAATGTTTAATTTTGTCATATAGCAAACTTTGAATATATCGAATGTTTTTAAATACTGTTTGCATATTACGTGATAGGTATAATTTCTATAAAGACGGACGGACACCTGACAATACGGTACCTTCATATGTTGGTCCAAGACCTTTGTCTTTGTCGAAGTAACCACTTCTTCAAATTCTAAAAAAATACTCATAATTGACAAATTTGTTAATATCGGAGCAATATAATTATTTACTGTTAGAATAGTATCATCGTAAAATGTAGCATGAAATCACACGCATATTATAGATTTTTATATAATTTTTTGTTGCATTGATTTGGTAACGTAACTATGAATGCACTTCTTAAAAATACTTCAATTCTACCAAAATTCACTACGTAATAAGATATTTTGATGAAGCTAACCAATGATTTCGTTATTTATATTTATAAATATATTTTTACAGCAAGTAGCACGAAAATGACCACTAACTTATAAATATCTGTTTTCAACAGGTTGAAATTAAAATGCTTCAATGTATGCCAATCAATCTATTTTAGCTAGCCAAGTTTCAAATTAAGACTCATCATATCTTTCATTCAAAAACTAAGTTCTCAACAGAGTTCATTCCCTAAACGAATGTTTTAATATATACTATACATTTCAACTTATGTGGAAATAAGTAAAATAAATAATGATTTGAGCAAGGCAAAATACATAAAAGCAAACTGATAAGGAGATTTTTCTAAAAGCTTGAATTCAACATCATCTAGCAGTACCCAGCGAATTACTCATCTGATTGAAGTAGCAATCAAAGCAAAAAACTCAAAATTCTTCCGAGATTTTTGAATCGCTGAACAACCCCCAAATTTCTGCATCGAGGTCATCATCATTATCATCTACATAGTCATCTCGAGGCACGTCGACATTCAGCCACTTACATAAGCTCTCGCTCTTTAAGCTAAAAACGATACCAGAGCTCTGATGACAGAAATTGAATATATATTTAGCGGCCGATGAAAATTACACATTTCAAAGTAGACAAATTCCTGTTAGAAATTGTCCTTTTGAAGCTATATTATGCGCTTGAGAACTTTAATTAGGTAAAGATGCTACTATATCACCAGCCATGACTAGTTCTACATTTGTTCGAGTTACTGCGAACTAGTATATCCTACAATCCAGTATACTAGCAATTGTTTAAATATGTAGCTACAGAATAAGTTTCTAGAATATTTCTGTATTGACGTATAATTGTGCATTTCAATCTATATTATCACTGTGTCATTTCCTATCCTCTCTCTTTGCTGTCTATGTCTAGCTAACATTGCACTATCATCAACATACGTTTAATATGTACCATCAAATGAATTCAATTAGAGTGAACAAAAAAACATTTATATCATCACAAAAATTCAGTGGGAAAAATATATCTATAGGTTCACATTATATATAACATAAAATACGAAATTATTCTTTATTCTTTTGCTCTATAAAACTATTCATTTATAGAGTTTTGGTCATTCCAATTGGTCGATGCAGGTTGCCTCGATTTATATCAGGGCTACCAGTGGCATTGTTAGGTCAGCAATTTAAACTCGGAATGCAACATTTAAAGTGTTATCTAGCCTTATGTACATCACTTAAACCGAAAAACACAAAAATAGAAACTTTTCAAAACCACAGATACAGGCATGATGCCTAATTTAAGTGACGATTTAGCATCTGAATATAATTTTGATAACATAAATGTTCTGTTCCGCGTTACTTGTATTTCAACTTGCTCTTTACTCACTTAGGTGAAACATAAAATTTGTGAAATCGGGAGTTAGATTGCAGCTATTATTTTGGGCAATAAAAAGTTTCATGTTAAGGTAATATTGTTAAAATATTTATATATCAAGTAGTGATAGAAACTTGTACATGTTAGCTACCTGCTTTCCAGATAAATTGTCCATTTTTGCACCCTTTCCATCAGTTGCAATGTGGTTTAACTAGAAATATAAAGGCAAAGTAAAAATAATATATATGTAAAATGTGGATCTATTGATACGAATCAATGCACGAGCTACAACGACAGCATGTACATATGATCAAAGGTATCGGTATGTTCGAATATATTTATGTATCAGCATGTGCATATGCGGGTATGCATATACGTGAGAATGCATATACGAAAATGTACGGATAAACATATGAATCAAGTATGTACAAACAGAACTGTTTCAAGGTTATATCTGCATGGATCAGTTTTTTAAATTTTAAAAAATCTAACTCATAGTAAAAGCTACTGATAAAAATATACTGTGAACTACATTTACCAATGTTAAATGGTTTGCTGTGCTGAAAGAAATGTTAAAGTACATAAATCTTTCTTCAACCTTTCATTAACTGTTCTTAAATATGACCTTTCAACAAAAGATAACTTGTTACGAGCTGTAAAGTCATTAAAATATGCATTTTCCCTTTTCATTGCCCTTCAAAATTATCTATCATATTAGCAGTGTAAATATCGTTCTTCAGCTTTTTTTAGTATCTCTATGTACGTGATTCAAAAATTTGCATCACAACTAGAAAATTGTATTTATCTAAATGAATTCTATAAAGTATATGAAAATAAATTTAGTGGTACCTCAATAGGATAAAATTCCTGTTTTAGCATACTATGAATTTTGCTTATATTCCTCATAGCTGTCTTATCCTAGAATCAAAATATGATAATACAAAATCTTAACAATCATAATAACAAATAAAATATTATAGCTGACAAATTAATAAACTCTGTGGTTATCATTTATGACAAAAAATGAATTTTAACAGAGTAGCTTGTAGCATTATTTGGAAGATTTTGTTCATTTCAAATTTAAAAAATTTTCTCAATGTACGAAAAAATTTAAGTATAAATACTATGTAAGACAATTTTGTTGTTTTGTTGAAAAATAAAAAGAACGTAATTATGCACTAATAAAAAATTGATCAAAAATTTATGTTCATATAAAAACTTATTTTGTAAATAGAGTCTATTAATATATGTATTATTACTTTTAAGTTTTTACATATTCCATATTTAATATACATAGTAATAGTAAAAAAATTAAATATAAAACTGTATGAGAAAATTTTTGTCATTTCATATACACTAACGTAACAATTTATAATTTTTCAACTTTTTATAAGTGTAATTTTCAATATTGTAAGAAATGGTTTAAATAATAAAAGACACATTAATCTCAAAACATTAAAATTCTTTCAAGTACTTTATTATGTGTATTGCAGTAATTCATTGAAAATTGTTCTCTAAAAGATAAACTTAGACATATAACATTATTTTTCTTTGCATAATTTTATCGAAATTTACACTCACAATTTGAAGGCTAAGCACAATAATGAGGTCTATGATGGGGTTGTGGGCTAGCCTTTGACCTCCTAATCTGGTCCGAGAGCCTAAAAAGGGATCAGAGAGGGGGTGTTTACTCCCTTCTATCCTGCCGTAAGCCCTGGCCATATCCCACAGCACGCATCTCATTACCCCCAAAATAATTTTCTGCATGGGTTACAAATTTACATAAATTTTAGCTTTGATTTTATTCATAATAACTGATCTATAAATTTTTTGGCATGCTACATTTTTTGCAATTAAAAGCAATTTTTTCACATTTTAAGCTTTGCTAATCTGATAACTTTTTTTCATAGAATTTTTTTTAAATTCCAGATATTCGTAAAATTTCATCCCATGAACCCCCAAAAAGTGTGCATTTTCATTTTTTAACAAACAGATGGTATGCCTTCTAATATTTTCAACTGATTTTTAGTTCAATTCAAAATTTAATTATCTAGTTAACCCTTTTCATGATAAAAAATAATTATTCAAAATTTTAATTCATTGTTTTTTCATATTCAGAAGACAGCACAAAACAAATTTCAAACCAATATGGAATATTTTTCTCCAATGCAACTGGTCAATTTTGATCTTCTACAACAAGAAATATTAAGAGCAATGGCCTCATCAATTGATCTTCTTTTTCTTGGGAGATAAGGACTTTTGATTTTGTAGAAATAATTCTGATTTTTGACCCTTGGATAAAAATAGATTAACCATAAATTTAAACACCACTAGAGCACTAGCTCGATTAAAAAAATAAAAGAATTTTTCATCGGCATTCATATTAGATACTGTAAAAAGTGAATAAAGCAAATTTATTAAAACCACCGCATGACTCATTTTACCCAAACTTCATTACAAAATCGGAGAATCTGAAACTGAATTTAGGCGTTATAATGTAATGTGACTTTTTCGTACATTTGTTATATTTCAAAATTCATTAAAAGCAAATTTGTCATATCCAATATATATAATAATAAGATTACCCAATCAGTAATGTGAGCTAAATTGAGCAAACCCGCTTCATAGCAGCCCCAAATCGGTAGTGTATTACACGAAATTGCACCCCCCAAAACATGAGCACACAGTTCAGATCCGATATGAACCGAAACTTCTGAATCGCTGATTTCACAGCTTAAGTCATTCGCATCGTGAGCAAGTC
Source organism: Vaucheria bursata (assembly GCA_032358265.1). Classification (NCBI taxonomy): domain Eukaryota; class Xanthophyceae; order Vaucheriales; family Vaucheriaceae; genus Vaucheria; species Vaucheria bursata. The sequence continues at coordinate 155,165 of JAULBW010028714.1, forward strand.
TTGTGATGCATTCAGAACTATAAAAAAACACAAATGCTAGAAATAATTTTAAAAAGAGAAGCAGTAAAACGGATGAAAAATTTCTTAATGAAAGTGATGAAAACCACATAAAATGTATGGTTTGAAAAATTTTAAAATTAGAATAATTATATTTAACTATTTTCCTGTTAAACTTCATTTTGAATTTCCAACTAGAGAGCTTTTCTACCTTTTTGTCATTCGAAATTTGGGTATATTTATATAAAAAGAATAGATTTTTATGTCTTTTCTATAAATCTGACCTTTCGTTTGAGACATATTTTCAGGGACACCGAAGATATCTTCAATTGGAAAAAATGGTATCATTGAGTAGTATACTGACAATTCCTACTAGAAGAAGTAGTTCTAAAGTCGCATAAAAATGCTGAAAGGTGACATTAAATCTCTTATGTAAATATATGTATTTTATGACGATTCATTATCTGGATATGTTATCTCTTTAGAGAATTACATATCGTACATTCAAAGATTTCTTCAATTTGAACTTTAGGTGCAGGTGTAGTATACATTGCTTAACCTTTCATAATAATACTGAACCTTTAGCAAACTGCTCTAAGTATGACCTTTCATCACGAATAAACATAACGTGCAGTGAAAAGTCATATTTGAGTTTTCATTGCCTTTTTATATTCTTTATTTTATCTGACATATTTATGTCTGGTAGCTGTCAAAATAAATTTTGTGGCAGACACTGCATGTTAACTGAACTTTATTATAAAAGATATACTGGAAAGTTCTATTGGAAATGTTAAATTCATTTGAATAACCTGATTTGGATGTCATGTTCAGCAACCATATGAAACGTGTCCATCACTTCCCTCTGAAAAGTATCGATAGAAACTTTTATGTAATTTCTTTAATCAGCATATATTTATATATATATATATTTCTGTCTTTTCATCTTAGTTCCTTATCTAGAAATGATTAGTTTATCCGAAAGTAGTGCAGGTGGTTGAGAACTAGTGTTTTTTTAGAAAAATGACGCATTTATTCATAGTGAAAAGAACATGTCGTCAACATAATGGGCATCTAATATGAATAGTAATTGACCTTACTCACGTATGAACAAATTAGTATCAATATGAATCTAAGTAGTTCAAATGCATTTTTAAGCAAGAAAAAAATCCATGGAGGAATAATCGTAACTAAATAATGCAAGTATGTATGCATAAGTATATGCAGTCTCTTACCCACATCCCTAACTTTGCCAATGATTCCAATCGGGCCTCGAATAGGCCCCGAGGAAATCTCCTATCCGATTTTGCCCGTTTATTGTACTCATGATCGAATTCTAATCAAAGAATGGTATCCACGTTAGAATTTCAATTATAATGATTTCAACTATTACTAAAGATAAACTTCAGATATAAAAAATCCATTTTAAACCAATTCTCGCTTATAACGAAGAAAATAAGAAATCATATTGCACTGAGTTTAGCATCAGATTTTCAGATGAAGTGAATTTCGGATGTAACAAATTTATTCGGTGGTTCGGACAGTTTCATTAAATCCGAAATCTAGTGTAGCTTCTTCAAAGAAGAAACTGTGTAGAATTGTACACCAGTAGTATACAATAATCCGACTGGTAATGTCAAACAACTGACTAAAGAATTATTTTAATCAATAACATTAAGTGACCTTTCCAGTTTCACATCATATCTAAAGAACTAGTGGAAAATAGAAATAAGTTGGTTACGTACACCTTAAATTTATTCTTTCTGTCCTTTGCTACAATAAATTTATTTGAAAAAATATCAAAATTTAATTTTTCTTAAAACTTCATGCTAAATTTCGAAAATATGAATGAATAGTTTTTGTAGGTTTTCAAATGATTCTTTTATATTTCTGCACGGATAGATTTATATGAAAATGGTGAAAATTGCACTTTTTCAAAACTCTAATTTATACCTGAAATAACTTTTGAATATTCTTTATTTGCAAGAGCTTCTTTAACAGAAAGAATTCTACCAGTCATTTCTTCCGAAGTATTAGCCAATCGGATTGTCTCCTCATTCATTCCAGCTAATGAAAATGGCTCAATTTTTAAAAAGCTATTCCACAGTTTATCCTTTTCGTCGTCTGTATGAAAACTCTCAAAACCTGTACTTATGAATAAATATTCGATGTAATATACTATCCAGTATAATATTCCTGCTCAGTATTTAGTATACGTAAGACTTACTAGCACACTTGTAAAATACAATATCCAGTATGCTATTATTTTTACTGGGAAATATACTTAAAATTAGTTCTTGCACATAAATAATTTATTATGGCCTACTATTATTCTGTTATACTATCATATTAAATTTCCTTTAAAAAATAACTATATAGAAAAAAAAATTCGATTTTGATTTATTTTCCTGTTGTCTATTATATCAGGGGCAATTACATGCCCTTCGAGCTAATATATTAAAAGTTGTTACATAATCTGTTAATAAATGTAACCATAACATATATATATATATATGCTAACACGTTATGTATGTTATCATAAATATTATATTGCCAAAATGGTGTGACAAATGTAGCTTAGAATAATAAACCTTCCATAAATTTGCAAGCCTTTCATAAATATTCTTATCTATGACCTTTCACCACAAATGAAATCATTATGAGCTGAAAAGTCATAAAAGCATTTCTCCTTAGTGATATCTGTACATTAGCAAAATCCTTCTATATTTTGTCATCACAAATTACACTTGTACCAAAAAAACAGAAAGGTTAAGTTAAATGAACTGACAAGAATCTATCATATGCATATCACTAAAGTCTGAGAAGCGGAGCTAAAATAAGACTATATCTAGGCTCAAAACAAACTTGAAAATTAATCTTTGTGAAATAGCACTCGACATTCATTATAATTGCATGTTAGGCCATGTTGATACTAACTATTTGACATACATAAATACTACAATAGTCTCTATTGAAGCACGGGGATAGAAATTTCTGATCATTTTTTGGGGTAATTTTAAGTTGTTATCTATTGTATTTTATGCATTTGAAAAAAATATAGTTACCTTGATCATCAGCAAAATTTGAAATTTTATAATCTTCAATAATTTTAGTATTGTTTTGTAATAAGTCAGGTCCCTGATTCGAATCCCCCTTCAGGTTCAATTGTTGCCCTTCACCTCGCAATTCCATCTTTTAAAAAATGAAACAATATTATAAAAATAGAGCGTACTGCTACATATTTAAAGTTCCAATGAATGAGGCATTTTTTTTCTATTAAGAGATTGTAAAAACTTTTTTGGCTAGTATTTTGCACCTATTTTGCATGAAATTCATATGAAGGGACATAATTCCAAGAAATAAGACCTGTCTTTATATTATTTGGGGGAACATTTTGTTAAACATAGTGCTAGCCATTCACTATACTACGCATTACTAACGAAAGAGTAGTCATACTTTCCAGTTAAAAAAGTCAAATACAATACAAAGGTGCTCTGTTTGGGGGAACTATGTATAATATATTACTTATATTAAGTTTATGCTTGAATTTATTCCATGTCTATTTTTTATCAGCCAAAACTTACCAAAGGCTCAACCGCTGTCCAATCAGATTTAGCAGTCAGCTCCTGAAGAAGCTTTGTAACCCATAGTTCTTTTGGGCTGACAGTTCCTTCAGCTAAAGTGTATACATGTCAGATACAGAAAAGTCTGGATGAGAATACATACATACGATAGTGTATGCGCATGTATACAGAGATATATAGATGTATATGCGTGCTGTATATTTATATCAAATGTATACAAATTTTGAGTATGCATATATAGAGGTACACATTCAGTAGATACTCCTTAAATTGATACCCTCAATTGCACCGTAAACTACCAGCTTACCGCATATTACGGATTAGAGATATAATATGTACACCAACAAAGGGAGGCCAATAGTGCAGTAAGCGATGAAACAATCGAATATATATATCATTTATTAACTAATAATACATGGAATATCAACTGTACTGTGCCAAGTTCATCTTCAGATTTTTGGATATAGAAAATTTTGGATATGATAAATTTATTCAGCGGCCCAGAAAGATTTGTTGCACCTAAAGTTTACTCTATTATTCTTTACCTATTGCATTTGCAATTTCTTTCGCATGTTCAGAAGCCCCTACTAGTAATTCAACCCCGAGTTGGCCGCGAATTCGACACGTTTTCGGGGATATATATACATCTCCGCCTGCCTTTAGAAGCTTTCGTTTGAACACTTTAGCACTCATCCAAAGGCCAGCATAATTTGAAAAGTCAGTTAAGAGATCCCACCGTTTTGCATCGAGTATTATCCTTAGCTGTATCTGGAAGTGAATAGGATTTAAAATATATAGTGTATTCGGATTAGTTTTTATAGGGCAAAGAGACGGAGGCAACAGAAGGAAAGGATACAAAAAGGCAGATTGCAATTATAATGACTCCTAAGTGCATAAATTAAGATTAGTAGTTGATAGTGCACAGAGGAGAAAAAGACAGAGGGGTATTCTTTTATTGAAGAACACAAACTATTACACTTCAATGCAGAATAGTTTCAGAAACTCTTCTGTCACTACGTATTTAAATATGGCTTGTTCAGCGGATTGTATATTATACTAGTAGTCTGCATCAGTATAGGCAAATACAACTAGGTACAGCTAGCTATATTGTACCACTGCTAAAAAATGCTGGTCATTTGTACTTTGGTGTCATATAGTTTATATCGATGCAAACCAGTTGAAGACGCATATAAAGCAGTAATTTACATTTATTGAATTACAGTCATAGAAACTGTTCTTAGAAAAATTCCTTAGCGCAATTTGAAGTTCAAGTTGAATTTGAAGTTGAAAATCCAAAGTTTATTAATAATATTACTCTGCCCCTGTTTTCTCTGTAAATTTACACCTTTGAGATTTATCATCAAAATTTGAACAAGTCTGTAGCCACTAATTTTAACAGTTTCTGCTCTATGCATTTATACATACAATTTATTTTAAATCTTTCATAAACTCGAAAATTAAAATACGACTTTTCAACAAAAAAAGCACTTAATTATAAACTGAGCAGCCATAAAAGTATTTTTCTGACCATTCCAATCCTTTTCACTAGCCCTGCATAGTTCTAAAATCTACCTTTTCAGTGCGCTACTCAACATATTTACTATTTTTTCTATAAAAACGAAATATAATTTAGATGGAAATTCTTTCGATAGTTTAAAAAATTTCACCTGCTCTGTGATTGCATTATTTGAAATTGAACGTATCTCGCCAATTGCATCGCTGTTGGGTGCGTACCTACATGAAATTACACGAAAATAATCCAATGAAAAATAACCTAGTTAAAAATCTAAAATTTTTAGTTATTATGCAAGCTAAATCTTGTTTAATAATATATAACTTTATATAGATGCTGACTAGGATAGTATGCTATCTAATATACTAGAAATTATTTGAATATGCTGAGTTATAGAATAAGCATCTAAAACAATGCTCAAGTTGAAGCATAACTGCAAACTTCAACCATTGATATGGTTAGATACTAGCTAAATTTAGTTCAATAATATGTAGGTTTATATCCATGCCAAAACTAGTATAGCATACAGCATTGAGAAAATTCGGAAAAATAAAGTTTCTAGAACAGTTGTTCATCTTGAAGCACAATTATAGTATAGCATACTATATGGCCTTTCTCTATTATTATGCATAGATAAATTGAAAATGTATAATTTTTATATTTACTGAACTACTATCATGAACTTATATCAAAATTGATAAAATATATGAAAAAAAGTGAAAGAAATGGGAAAAACGTAAAAAAATTGAACAAAGTTACATATTTATATATATAAGATTTGATACAAAAAACTACTGGTACGAGTGCCTAAGATTCAACCTGTATCTACAACTAAATATATAAAAATAATCATTGCAATAAAAATGAGTTAAGTATCAAAACTCAAAAATAGTATGTGCATAATACCCTATTATTTTCAATTTATTTTGACCTTTCAATAAAAAAACTGATTATAAGATGAAAAGTTTGCATCTTCCCTATGATTACCCTTTCAAATCCTCTACCATTAACCATGCATTTCTTAATTTGTCTTACCGAAAACACTGTAAAACCACTATTGCATATAGAAGTACTTGTAACGGAAATTACCTTTTATCTTACATCACATTAGTACATCGCTCCTTTAGATTAAATATGAAAATAAATACAAATTTCATGGATTTTCCAGAAATTTGCTTAAAACATACAATTTTGATTACAAAAATAAACGAGTAAAACAACCATTCCCATTACCCCCGGAGTGGTCAAATGATCATAAAAGTAGTTCAATAGGAGGACGTTCACATCCAAAATTTGCTAGATCGAAAACCTGAACTTAGTACGATGTGAGCTATGGTTTATTCGTTATACGTGAATTTATTTTAAGTGAATTGTTATATCCAAAGTTTACTGTATTTATATTTGCCATGAATGTAATAAATTAGTATTAAAAATTTACATGGCAACGAGAGAATAAGCTGCAGCAAGCAGATTTGCAGCTGAGTCCCAATGAGTATCCTTTAGAAAAATTAGACAATTATTTTTAGGAAAAATCATCACGTAATATTTGAAATATTGAAATTTCTATACATTTTCATACTGTCTAAAATGATATTTTCAGTGCAAAGATATTGCTAGTCATGGCTAGTGCGAATAAAAATTTACTTATATTGATGCAGACTGGTATAGCATACAATCCAGTATACTAGCCAATATTCGGTTACAGCATAAATTTCTAGAACGGTTCTATGTGGAGGCATATTTTCGTACATGTTAATTTATAATGTCACTCTGTACAATTTTCTCTTTCTGTCATGTCTCATCTAGTCCTACAACTTTATCATCATATACTGTTAACAATGTCAATTAGAGTCATTTCAAGAGTTCAACTGGTGAGGGGTAGGGGGACATCATCGTGACATGACATTTCAAAACTTCTTTACTGGGAATATTTTTACTTTCAAATAAACCCATTTTTCTTCAGTGGCATTTTTTTCATTCCCATAAGAACTTCTAAAAAGATTGGAAAATAATGGAAAGACTTGATCGGAAAAATCATTACCATCTTCCACTGAACATAACTCCAGGGTATTGTATTCGAATAGTATCCTTAAGAAGGGGTTGTATTATAATATTACCTTTTGGGAGTTCTACCAGACCAAAATGATTGAATAAAAAATCTAAATTAGCATTTTATCGAACATAACACAATGGGTTATAAACAAATTTCATTTTCAGCAAGGGTTTTATTTGAACAGTATCAGCTCAATTTTTTTAATCTATAAAGGGATCAATTATAACCTGTAGGTAATATATTTTAAGAAAGTTTTGTACATTGCAGCGACTTTGAGAAACTGTAAAATTTAGGGCAATTCAAAAATAGCCCTTAGGGGTTATGTTCAGTGAAAGATGTTGAAATATATTATGACTATTAGACTTTAAGTTGTAAGTTTTATTGAATAAATCGTAACTTTGAGCAAGTTGAAATATCAATAAATAAATAAATACATATTACTATCTTCAAATTATCAATGTAAAAATACCTGAATTGCCTTTGGAATTGCAAATAACACGAGTCTTATTAAGGGCAATAATGGGTATGATGCCTCTTCACCAAGTCGTACATTCAAGCAAACATCCTCAGCCATGCAGCATAACTAAAAAAGAACAATAAACGTAGTACGGTGAACTTCGGATATAGCAAATTCTACGATAGCAAATGTTCACTTAAAGCGAATAAATGCAATTGTCATATTGTGCCAGCCTTTAGATTTTCGGATATAAGGAATAAACTCGGTGGTCTTGATAGATTCGGAATATCCGAAACTTACAGTATCTTTAGAGTCATGATCTTTAATTGTTTTGGAATAAAGTTGTTGCATGAACACTAGAGAAAGAAATATAGATTATAACAAGCTATTTTTGGCAGTTCGGAATCCAACGGTGCGAATGAATGTTATCTTAGATAAATTTGCGCACATAAAAGCTATAAAAGCAACAGAATTCCATGTCTAAATATCAACATACATGTGCACATGTTATTTTCAGCAAGTAAAGTAATCTTAGACACAATACCATTACGCTTATTACCTACTAATGATATGGAATCGACTTCTTTAAAATTACTTGTGAGACATATAGTACTATTCTCAAATGTTCAGCTTGCTACGCTAACAGAATAACAGAACAAACTACCAAAGTACACTGCTCGTGTGGCAGCTTATAAGTGTGAGTCAGTATAGGATTACTTCAGTTTCATTGGCACAGTCCTCTGCAGTAACTACTGTACCTCTAAAACTTTTGTAAGATTAAAAAGTGGCCTAAATTTGAATTAATAACACTAATTAACAAGCAACACTGTAAATTCATTAACACCAACAGTTGCAAACAGTGTAGCAAATGAGGATGTGAATAGGCAACAATATACTTTGATAGCTCTTCAGCTCATAATGAGTTCATTTTGTTGAAAGGTCATATTTCAAAATAATTTATGAAAGGTTCACGAAGATTGAATATAGTTTAGTGGCATGTTCTACGAATTCATGTAAATGATGATATATTGAGTGAATTTAAAAATCAAACTGCAACATATATTTGTTCTACAAACTTGTTCAATAACTGCATGTTGGCTAGTATACTAGATTTTATACCCTACTAGTATACACTACTATAGCCAGATATATAATAAAAACAGGCGTTGTAGATACAAAATAGTATATATTAACCATAGGAATCTTCATCCACACATAAAGTAGCAAGTCATCGAATTTAAATTTAAAATTCAACTAATACATAATTGTCAGTTTTTAGGTCGGCATATAGTTTGGCTTTTACAGTTCAAAGCTCGATATATCTACAATTCATGTAAGTAACACAGTTAATGAATTGTCTAACAATGGGAGGCATAGCAAGAAAAATGCTAAAAACTATGTACTAAAATTCAATATAGATATTCAATATTTTTATTTGCATACAAATATGATTTATATATCACGATGCAAACTTCAAAGCATAAATATACATATAGATCAAGATTAGAAACGCATTAGAGATTGCCATCAATATATTTAAATAAGGAAATTTTCATATTTTAATTTCATGTACCTTTTCGTAATCTTCTGGTCGAATTCGTTTCATCAATAGAGCAAGATTAGAGTTATTGAATCCCAGCTTTTTCTCATCGATTTCTATTATACAAAAAGTGAAATATCTTTTACAAAAATTCAAATAATATGTACAGCAAATTTTTCCTACATAAAGAATTTGTCGGGACCATCAAGTTAGTTTACTATTTCCAGAACTAATTGCATTTGGAAATTGAAAGCTCAACTTGGGCACAATAGGACTTTTTCATTTATTTTTAGAGCCAAAATCGGTTAAAATCGAATTCTCTACATCCAAAGCTACAATAATAAAAAATCTTGCAAAAATACAAGGAAGAAATAATAAGTTGACAAAAACTGATATTAACCATGAAAGTGGACACTTTTAGCGGTAAGTTTTCAAATTCAAATCGATTATTTCGTGTCAGCTCATAGTTTAGCTAATACATTTTAACTTCTGCAGTCCAATTTGCAATGTATTCATGATATATAGATAGCAAAAATACTCACCAAATCACAAAACTATAATTTAAAAAAATTCAAGCACACTCCACTCTTAGATTTTCTTCATATACAAATAAGTAAAATGTGATGGAGCATACTAATACTACTTAAAGGTAACAATAAACCTTTCTTTGCAAAAAGGAGAGGATAATACTATAACCCGATCTGACAAATTCAGCCAATAATATTGCTTGAATTACTATTTATCTATAAAATCAAGTAGCTTATAAAAATAGTAAAACTAATTGAAAACATAAAAATCACAAAAAAGGAAAAAACATGTTCAAAAACTTTACATCTGGTTATGACTGTTCAGTAGATAATTAAGAAGGATATTTACACGTTAATAAAAGTGTTAAAAGCAACCTCTCATAAGATCCACTGCTTCCATGAATTTCATAGATGGGTCCCGCAGCAGAAGAAGTTCCAACAACTGATTATAAATAATTGTTTTTTGTGTAAACAAATTTGTAAAAATATTGCCAAAAATATACAATAAAAGGGTTGCATAAATTTTTCGATAATGCATAAAAATGATAAATAAAATAATATAGGTAAAAAATAAATTTTCCGAGTTGTATTTTACACTTTTGAATTTATTTAAAAATAAAAATGATATATTCGTCATGTTTTGAAAATATTCAGTAGATTTCATGGATTCATGCACCAGTGAATGTATGCTGGTACTAGAAAAAAAACTATATTTTACTCAATAAACGCAATAAAATGAATCCCACCTTGTATCCAACAGCATTGACTTTTCGAGCATCTTTAAATTTCTGTCATGAATAAAGCACACTAAATTTCACAAATGGATTTATTCACTTATGAAAAAGAAGCATAATATGAAACTTCAAGAGCCACAAAGATTGAATGCTTAAAATTTAAAAAAAGTGCATTGGAATAAATGTATACATCTTTAAAGTCAAAATTTTTTAATGATAACTGTCTTGTACAGTGCAACACAGAAGCACCCATGCCATAGCAAGGAGGGAAAAGCAAGAAAGCTCAAACGAAGTGAAGGTCGACTTAATAGTACACCCATACATTATCTTACAAACATATTAGCTGTTTGCTTTGTATACAAATTCGATTTACCCCATAAGGGTATTTACCAGGAACAATTTTGCCATCATATTCTCCCACCTAAACTGAACTTAAGTCGAACAAAGTTTTTCAACAATGGATCAACTTGACTTTAGACTTTCAGTTCAGTCATTATCTTGAATGAACCAGGAACCATTCACAAAACGGATACGTAATAGCAGTGTAATATAAAGATTTGCCCTTTTTTTAGCTCTCTATCATAAATTTGTCAAGTACTATGATACAAATAATAGTAGGCGCTGGAAGAGGTTGAGACTTTAAAAAAATTACAAAAAAATATTGCTTGACAAGATAATTATTCTTACATCACTAATTTATAAATGTATGAAAAAAACAAAGCTATATGATATCTTACGAATGTATGAGCTTTATTTCGCCTTAATTCAACAAATTTAATTTATAACTAAATAAAAAAACATTATGAAAAATATGTTAAAAGTATGCAAGTTTTATTACTTTGTGTACAAATTTCATCTTAATTCAGACAAATTTAATTGATAAATATATAAAAATTAAAGCATTCTATAAGCAGCTAGAACCAAAAAATTTTTTACTTGTAAAAAATGAAATGCGTCATCCTTATTCCCCGACTTAAATAAGGCGCATGCTACGTGCGAAGCATCACGGATCCCCATCATTTTCACGCTTGCGCAGGCTAATTGAAAACATTCCTAAGTTAAATTCAATTTGAAATATTAACATTTGCGAGCACTATTATGGTTATCATGATATTGATAAAAATTTACACAGAGAAAAAGGCACTTTCGCGAAAAAAGATGCAAAACTGCATAGGCATATTCATCGAATTAAATTTAAAGTTAGCTTGCTTGATAAAAAAATCTATAAAATCATGTTAAAAAAGCCTGCAGGATTTATCCACAAAATTTTAATCACATATGTATATTTTATTGCATACATATTAAAGTACATTTTTACAAATGTACACATAAAATTTACAGAAAAATATGCAAAATAAACTAGAAAGAATAATATTGCTAAGTCTACATACTGAAAATGTTAGCAAAGAAGTAAAATAAACTCGAAAGCATAGATAACTTGAAGCTAATATGAATAGAATTTATAAAAATACCTTCAATTTATTTGTTGCAACTAGTTCATCCAGTTCAGACAATATAACGTTTTTCTTTTCAACAACCCTACTTCTCTGTTCCACAGATATCCAGTGCTGCTGTAAATTTGCTATGAAATCTTCTGAGCGTCCTCGCCTTCGAGCCTAATGAATTTATATTATAAATATATATGTTACTTCAAAATTTGCGTGGTAGTTGCATTAGTTGGATTGAATCAGAGCACTTTGGGCAATCAAAAGCTGCCTTCAGAAAAGAGTGTAAACTCAAGAAAGAGAGGTATTCAGTAGTATATCAGAGGATTATGGGTTCTTACATTCGAAAAAATGTTACGCGCAGTTTTCAATAAAAAGACGATTCCACTGTCAATTTGAAAAAATTCTCAGTCTGATATTGCAAGTGAAACAAATTCAAATGAAACTTAGCTTGCAGAAATAGAAACGCGAGAAAGACAGAGCTTCTAAAGTTGCAATCTACTTCAACTTGTGGCACGTGCATAAGTGGATTGAACAGATGCCACAGTTCAATATACAAATACTCCACAGTTCATCTTGTACAGTAAGTATTATAAAGCAAATATTTAATCAATTAAATTACTAGTATACGATTCAGCACACTAGCTTAGCCAGCATGAATATAAACTGACATTTATAGGAACTAAGCATTACAGGTGTAATATCTAACATTTAAATCAAGAAAACTACTATAAGTTTGGCAAATTATGCGCTTGGAACCAATCAAATTTCATCTTGAGAGAGATTTCAAATAAATATTCAATAGAACAGCATTTCTAACCAATAAAAGCAATGCAAACAAAACGGGCTTCTACTTTCTGTGATGAAATATTTTTGCTGGACCTCAGCTATATAAGCTTTATATTCGAATCTTGCACATAATTAGAATTGAACTGTAGAAATCAAAATGTGTGCTGAACTATGAGCTGCCATCTAATAAGCCGTTTGAGTTGCAAATCGGAATTCAATGACTTGCCAGAAATGAATTTGAACGTCTATTTTTATTGCCAATATTATTTCAGTGTCAACTGAATCTTACTTTCTTGTCTGTACAAGAATCTCTTATAATCCATAGCCATAACATTTTCACATTGAAAGTTCATATCCAATTCGTTTCTATGACAAATCAACAAAGACTATGACATTGAACCTAACAATGTATCTACATATATATGTATAACTTACGTGGCCCCAAAACTCTTCTTTTTGTCACATTTTAGCAAAAAAAAGAACAATTGACTTACAGTACAGTATTTATTACGCCTTTTTAGGAGACAAGTAAGTTACATGGCTTCGGATGCTGCTAAGCATCTTGGTTATGACTGAGAGGAGAAATTATTTGTCTACATTAGAAATAATATATGAAAATATGGCCACATAAATATATTTTGATTGGGGCCTAATTCAATATTGATCCTTTTTCACAGAAATCTTATCTGGCTGAAAATATGGGAAATTCCAAAAGATGAGAATTCAAATTTCTCTTTGTATGCATGCCAAGTATTATAATTCATAAAATATTATATGACATGTTTCATTTTGCAAACAGTAAAAAAATATTTTGTTCTCAGAAGAGCTTTCACCTCATTGGATTGAAGATTCAGTTTTGGATGTACATGTTACTCGCTGTATGAATTGAAAGTTCATAATATTTTATTGGCTAAATTTATTCATAATAATTTGAATAAGATACAGTGTCTGTTATATTGAGTCCCAAACTTTTATGTAAAATTTGAGGGGCCACCTTGTTTCATCCATCTAAATCCTTCTTCTTTATGTTATACAAGATGTAATGACTGTGATTTTAGATTTGAAAGGTCACTGTAGCATTGGTGAAAATTATTCTTTTTGTTGAATAGGATGCAATTTATTTAGCGGTATTTACTTACTGGCAAATGGTAACCGTTCAAATTTTACTCTTCTTGAGGAGAGGAAATAAATTTTCAAAACTCACCTTTATGATTGCCATTTCTAATTCCAGCATTGAAGTTTCAATTACCTCATGCCTTGAACGGTTTTGCTTTGATCGTATACAATTTTGACTCAGTTCCTGAAGTCTCTTTTTTAAATCTACTTCATAACACGGATCAACCACGATTCCTGTGGGAGGCACAGCCGGTTTCAGCTTTGCCGGATCGGTTGTTTCGAAATCTGAGTAAAGACCTAAGAGAGTGAAATGTAATAAAACATATTTTCTTAATTTAATTACTTTTGCTTTGGTGCTAATCTAAATTCTATCACTATTAGCTAATAATTCCTAGTAGGCTACTTTTTATATTGGAAGCCTTTTGTACTGGAAATAATGTTCTAAAATGTTTTGTAACGATTATAGAATAATATGCATCCGGGAAGGCTTTTGAAGATTACATCACTCTTTGTTCCTGTACATTTATATTGATTACAGCTACTCTGCAGTGTCACCAGTACTATAGCTCCATCATTTACACAGCAACACATAGCTTTCACAACTCAAATCATTGCTATATTTCTTGATGCTGCTGACCAAATTTTGATCTGTTATTTATTGATGCTTAGAATTGATTTTTAATCTGATTTTTGGTGTACTGATTTATCTTGCTAAGTTATATGTATCAGTACCAAGTGTGTAGAACACTTCTCATTATCACAAAAATTTATAATTAGAGCGTAGCAATGAAATTGTCATAAATGAAATATTATTTTCTTCGATAATTTAAAAAGCTAAATATTGTCGGGCAGAAAACAAAAAAAATTTGTACTAACGGTATTTACTGTTGATGATCGAACACTTTTCTTCAAACTGATATAGCTGAGCTATCGTCATTTGGCATACTTGACTTTTCAAACGAATTCCTTCCTTAGTAAAATCAGCACTATTTTCGTTTCCTAACAGCTAAGTTTGATTTTGGAGAACAGCAGAAGTAAATAAAATGTAACAAGCCAAGCTTTTCAATCAATAATTGCCATGAATTTTAGATCTATCAATCAGCTAGGAATAAAAAGTAAACTATTGATTAATTTAAAGTTTACCATCCAATGGTTACAAATATGTTCAGCCCAAATGATGAGTGAATGATTTACGTCATTTTATAACACTTATTGAGGCAGCAGAAATTTATATTGACTGACATTTTACAATTTCAAACTAAAATTAATACAATTCATAAATATCCATGCGTTCCACAAACTTCAGAATGATGGATATATTTAAATTTCAAGCATCTCATTTCGAATACGGCTGAACGAAATTTAAATTTGCCCAGACACTTGATAAACGGTATGCGAAGCTAGACCTCTGAATAAAACTCTATGCAACCAATTAAGTATTAACTGGATGTAAGCAGTAATCTACGATAGTTCTATCAACCAACGAAAGAAATTGATAAAGTTTTATTTGCGTGCCTTGAGAGTCGGAATGTATCTGAGCGCGATAGACAAAAATAGGAAAACCACGCGCATGCCTACACTGGGATCCATGGCTCAACAGTTGCCTCGAGCATCTCAACATCATTGCAAAATCTTATTATAAAATTAGTTGACTCGCCCCTTTTCCATACATATTTTTTAGATTTTAAAATTAGGTCGATTCTTCATAAAATGTAAATATCGACACATACCGAAAAGTTGTTCACATATACCGAAAAGTTGTTCACATACCGAAAGTATTATAAGTGACGATACTAATCTGAATTACAATTGCTGATTCGTAAAGCGAGCACTGGATTACTTTGACGTGAAACTATAAAAAATCAGAAAGGAAGTTTGCTTTGCTCTCTTGATGTATTATATTAAATGTTTAACTTAATTGACTTATTGCTAGTATGGGCACCAACTTTATAGCATTCAATACAAAGACTTGACTGTAAATAACCTCATTTTCTTTATTCGGTATGGCATGAAAATCAAACAAGATAAGAATGCTTTAAATTAGTAAATGCAACAAAAAATTCAAGTTATAACTATTATGAGGATCAAACATTTGAAAAAATTCTATAGATGTTTATTTCACTTGTGTGATGTTGATTTAAGTTAACCAAGTTTGATCTGAAATCAAAAAATTAAATGCTAGACTGACTTAGCACAAAAATTTTGAGAGCATAAGCTCACTTAAGTATATTAAGCAACCTACAGTGGAGTAGTAAACAATTTGAATAATATTCATCAGGTGCCAAATAGTTGAAGTTGTCATTAATATTCAAAAGCGGTACTATTAAAATGGTGGGTATTCTATAGAGAGGAATTTGAAAATGTTTTGAGAGTACAGAATATCAATGAAACTCATGATTTATCTACTCCACAAAAGTACCTGGTCTGACAAGCAGCAATATTTCTATTAAATTCAAAAAGGGATATTCAAACAAACAAATTATTTTAAAAAACTTAATGGATGTGTAATGTTCTGTAAACATCACTTCTATGAAAAACTTCACCAGCTGTTAGGAATTAATTTCCTTAGAGATTAGTTCTATTTTTACAGCTGCGGTCAGTGTTCATTTATGACGTTCCAAGTAAATTGGCTTCACAGATTCTAGCAGGGTTATATATTTTGTGTCGAAGTTAGCTCACTTCTATCAACACAATTAGTGCATGATAAATATACACATTTTCGCCACAGTTTCCTGTGTTCTTTTGTGTTTCATGTTTCTAACACCAGCCTAGTAAATACTTCAAATTATTTTAACTCTGAAAGTTTATATCATCTTTAATTCTTACCAAATTCAGTAACTTCTGGGCTGTGGAGAATAATCAAGATCTTTTACTCTTTTTGTAAAATTATATAAATTAAACAATCAATGGCTAAACTCTTATGTGTGCACTATAAATTTTGCTGAATTTCAAATAAAAAAATTTTTATCCATTAGAAAGTTTTATTTTATGTTTCAATAATATACATAAATATTCTATAAAAATACTGTTACTAATAGAACCATGTACAGATAATTTTTCAAAAATTGTTGATTTGCTGAATGTTGCGTTTTTAATAATAGCATTTTACATCAACTCATTTTTTATATATATTTATATCCCTAATTTGATGTACTGAATTCACATAAAAGTTTTTTCCAACAGACTGTATCATTTTTTGGCTTTACCTCTAATACTCTGATATGATCATTTGCTCCTACATGGCTAATGTGAGAATCATACAACTGCAATAAATAGTCTTAGAATATATAGCTTTGATTGGTATTATCATTAAGTGTTACAACTCCTACTGCTCAACGTAAAATTTCATGTACTTTTAACAATTCAAATTTTTTATCATTGAAAATTTGACTTTTTCTCTCTTTTAGGCCCTGTGCAAATAGTTTTCTTACCCTTAAAAAATTGAAAGATCTATGACTTTACGCTATGAAATTGACAGCTAAGTATGTGTGCTATATTTTTCTTTGATGTGCACCAGTAAAACTCTTTTAGTGCTAAGACACCTTTCATTAAAGACAATGTATCTGACCTTACATAGTATTGGGATACTTTCTTGTTGTGGGTTATTGCAGCATAAATATAATTTCATCTTAAAGTAACCCAGTTCAAGAAGACAAAACCAAGTAAATATATGCTGATATGTTAATTTGACCTCGATTCCCTTAGCAGTGTGCTTATTTAGGATTTCTTTTCAAGTAGAAGAAGCCCATGTATCCATCTCTATTTTGTTCCAATTACTTTTTTTTCAGTGGCTGTTTTCCAGAAAACTTTCCCATTTCATCATTTCAGATTTACATTGCATGGAAAACTTTAAAATTACCCTACAGTGTTTTAATTACTAAAAATACCAGTTTTGTGCAAAAAAAATTCTGAAACGTGTCAAGACGCTGGATTTTTTTGCATCTGAATGTCACTACTGAAGCAACTTAGGTATCAATATCTTTGTTTTGATAAACTTAAAGTTTATTAATATTTCTTCAACTTTTTGCCAAATCGGATACTATTTCTTACGGCATTGTGCATAAGTTTCATAGAGATGATATAATAAAAAAAAGTGATAATAATAGAAAATATTATATCCATCTTATTTCAGTATAATTCTGAATTGTGATGAAATTGTAATACACTTTTCACTAAGATTATTACAAATAAAGCACCCATTATCATTTATTCTACTTTTGCTAATAAATTTTCTCTCATCTAAATACAACTTTGATGTAACCTAGAATTCTCAGTTATGTTTAGCAATGAGTTTTCTTTAAAAATTAATGCACTTTTATATATATATATGATGTAAATGAGTATATTAACTTGTTCATCTATCTGTTTATGAGCATATTTCATATATTTGTCGACTAAATGCCACGCTGTAAATTTTTCATACAATGGACCTGACAGGACCATCAAATTGATATAAGATAGCTGAAAATCTGAATCTAAACATGGCGCAGAGTACCTTTTTGCGTATTCTTCCGAAATGAAAATGCCTACATGTGAGTTAATTTTATCTGAAGTGTGCAACTTACATAAACAATATAGATTCATTTAAATTTTGTTAATTCATATAAAAGTTTCATGAAATGAATTCTTTATAGAACACATATTTGTGTATTTTAAAATTCAATTTAGGAAGGAATTGAAATTGTTTCCTCAAATACAATACTAAAATGGAGTAATGATGATATCGCACTAGTATAACTTTTGTGCAACACTTCCACAATTACAATATTGCTATGTTTGTATGAAAACGTACAGAAATGGCACACATGAAGCGAAATGCATTTATCAATGAATTTCTGATGCAAATTTAAAAAACTAACTTTCAATATACTAAAACTGTGCAATCATTCAGCTCCATTTCCACTATCTTTGCAAGTCTCCATGTTATTTTCTATTAATTATAGGTGTACCTAAAATTTACACTACACGCAAACAAATATTTAGATACGTATATTTATATTTACATGCTTTTATTCTACTTTTTCTCTTCTCTTGCATTTGATTCTCATGACCAACTTGAAAAGCATAAAAATTGCCATCCATACACAAGCTATGTATACCAAAATCTTTCCAATAAGCTGATTTACTTCCATTTTCCGCCACATTGGCACGGTTCCCACACTTTTAGCTAGCTGAGCAGCTGTATTGATCAGCGCGGTAACCTCGTTACGGCTTAGGAAATCTATTTCTTCGCAGCTTTCGCTAGCTAATATAATTTTTATTGCCTGTCAACATTTACAATTCAGTAGGGTTTATCAGTAATGTTTAGGTTTTATTAACATTATTTATACCTCTTTATGAATAGAATAATGCTCAATTATATGCCACCAAAATATTCAGCTATCCATGTAAATAGTAATCTAAATAAAAGAATGCTTACCGTTCCGATGCCTAGAGTTTCCAACTTTCCCCACATTTTACACTTTTCGCACCCTACACAGTCCATAATTTTCGATATATTTTGGAACTTATTTACAAATTGCTCTTTCAATTCAAGCTTTTCTTCCACTTCCTGGCGATAAAATTCATCTGCAATTGATCGACCGTTGTTTTCAACCTATATAAAATAGGAATTATGAACTGAACTGTGCAAGCTAGATTGGATGTAAAACTGTGTAAGCTAAACTGTATTTTGAACGGAAATGCAAATAGTAGAAGCCATTTTATAATATGAACTAACAAAAACGAATCTATTTGTGATTTGAAGTACAATATTTGGTAATCATTCAATTGTTTGCTGAATCTGCTCTTTCTTTCTTTCTTTCATTTCTCTTATTCTTTCTGAAAATTCGCAATTTAGTATTTTGTACTCCAGTACCGAATGGAAGCATGGAATTATATTTCTTCAATTTGAATGAATCATGGCTCAAGTCGATTCTATAAACTGTTCTGTTTGATTTACAAATTTTCGAATGAATGCAATACAAGCACCTTACCTCAAACATTCCTCTTTCATTAAATCCAATCAGACATTTTGACACAACATCTGCATTAAAATCTATAACGCCTGTTGTGTTGCTAACTTGTTGATCATCCATAACCCGATCCACTAACGAGCTAACCAGCTGGGAAGCTTTCAAATCTTCTAATGTATTGCCAGTACTGTAATCGTACTGCTTCAATAGCGGAGAAACCTTAGCAATCGCTCGAAGTAGGAAGAGATAAGCAAAATACATATTTGTTAGACGGTCCGGATGTGCTCCTACGGCTCTAGTAAAAAAATCCACATTCGGGCCATACCTATATTATCAACCAGCATTCACATAAGAATGCATTAGAAACGCATTGGCGTACAACAGGAAAAGTTGAAATATAGTGAAATATCTCTCTTTTACTATTTGCAAAATATTACAAAAAAACTACAAGCTTATTAATTTTTCTATTGAAAAATTATGAAAAGGATATTATGGGTACTTTTATAAACCAATTAATACCCCAATTGGCTGCTTTTTTCTCGAGTTGTTTTTTATCGAACATACGGTAGTCTTCTTCATTCAGGATAAAATTGCAGTAATGAAAATTTTTAGATATTAGTTGGTCACTATTACAAAAGCAAATAGAAAAGTGGATAAGTATAGCTATGTACGTATGCACGATTCCAATACATTTGAAGTATCCGACAATGATTGATCCACATTCACCATAACACTTCAGTTTGTATTATTCGTTTATGATGGAGTGTAAGATACGAAAGGTCACCATTTTTCAGCAACCAAACATTTAAAAAATCTTACAATAATAATGTAACCAATTCTAACCAAAGAAACACAATTCTGTAGATAAGATATCCCTCTGATTCTCAACCAGCAACAATGTATTATTCTACGGACATTAAACCAAACAGAGTCCGAATACAAGTAACTTTCGTGGCCTCAAAACTGTTTACTCATTTCGGCAACATTAGAATAATTGATTTAAAGAACAGTTTTGACTGCGCTTTTTGAGACATGATAAATAATAATTAAGCTATTGAAACATGATGACCTTTCAAATCCCACAGTACGCTTGGGGAAATGAGTAAGTATAATAACTGCATAAAACCAATCGTACCTTCCATTTTCAAAACGGTAATCATTTGCGATTTGAGTAGTAATTGAGCTCTGAAGTCCCGATAGAAGTCTGAAAAATACTCTTTTTTCACGACATTCACTCTTTCCACCAGAGAAACCGTCAAAGCAATTTTCCATATATATACTTTTCCAAACCCTCCAAGCACTTGCACCGCTATAACCCGTAAATCTCTCAGGATTCAGTTCTAAATTCACGTATCTATAATAAAAAACGGCATCTATATTTATGTGTTTAATGAAATTTCGTACATAACAAACAGGGCCCGAAATCAACAACGAAAAAACCATTATTCTGTAAATATATTCCATGTACTGATACTGTCTGTTATGCCAAAAATGATCAGTTAATCGAATACATAGAAATCTTTTGAGATGTCAGCATCCACCAGCAATCAAAGTTGGGGGAGTAAAATTATTAAATAATATTGCACTGTTTAGTGGACCGTCGATTTATGGGATACGGATATTAATAATCCAAATATATCACATATTAAGAATAGAGCATTTATGTTTGCTGTATACTTCGATCAGCAAGCAAGCTGAAAAAAAATATCCAACTCGTGACTATTTTTAAGCTACTGAAATTTTTCATTTTAAATGCTTTTAACCAAATGCATATGATCAGTAAATGAAGCAATTTATAATATCACAAAAGAAACTCAACAAGTACAAAAGATAAATCAGGGTATTATTTCTGATAGAAATTTTTAGTTGCCTCTCTACTCTTCTCCCGAGAAGAGTAATATGTGCTGGTATTGAAACTCGGTCATTTTAGAAACATTGAAAGCTCGTCAATTAATTAGACTAGAACTGCACTTTGCATTATAAAATATTTTTTATTCGAATAAGCATATTAGATCATCACAATAGAATAGTCGAGATATACATCTGTATTGTGAAACAGTTTTAAGAAATGTTATTATTGGGCCTAGACCAAAGTTGGCACTATCGATACAAATACAACAATAGGTTGCTATATAGGGGAGAACATAATACTGATGTCTTTGCAGTAGACACGTATACAGGATACATTTTAAGAAGTAATTGATGTACATGTGCAGCAAACTATGGATGTAACAAATTTGACTGTACAGCCAAATCAAATTGCTATATTTGAAATCTGTAGTTAAACTTGGTACAACTTGATTTTTTTGTTGATGCCACAAGTAAAATTTTTTAAAAAGTGAAATCTCTATATCTGAGATTTAAGGTTCTGCATTTTTCTATAAAAGTGATAACTCACTTGAAGCAAATTTGCTATATCCGAAAATCTTAACCTGAAGCTGAACTTGGATGCGATATGACTTTCTTCAATTATTATAGATAAAATTCAATAAAAGCTTATTGGTTACGTTTAAAGTTACAACGCTGAATTCTGACATATTTTGCCTAAAGTTTACTATGCATACGTACGTACATCATGTTCATTTCTTCATCTTCCTGCTCTGTCCAAACTCGACTAGGCTGACTCAGCTCGTCCCACGTTTGAAAATGATCGGCAGTTGGGTCACTATGACTTCGATCTA
This sequence comes from Vaucheria bursata, assembly GCA_032358265.1. Lineage (NCBI taxonomy): Eukaryota > Xanthophyceae > Vaucheriales > Vaucheriaceae > Vaucheria > Vaucheria bursata. The sequence continues at coordinate 177,552 of JAULBW010028714.1, forward strand.
ATCTTCCCAGTTCTTTCTCCACAGATTCGCTGTCTGCGCACATTCGTTCCTGAGCTTTGCACTTGTCTTCTTGAGATTTTCCGATCAAATAGGCAGCACTAAAAATCCACAGAAAATATGTCAGTTCATGCTGTTCTCTGAATTATGCATTACAAGTAGATAATCAGTATTTGGATAAAATTATAAATATCTACATTCATAAATTTCAACCTTTTTCACAAATAAATTTGAAAGACTTGCAACGATATATTTATAAAATTAAGTATAAATACAGGAGATTTAATCATGTAATTTATGTATTTACATAAATTTAAGCCTGAAAATTCCTCAATTACCATTTGAGTTTTTCCGCACATATATGTTTGCGCAGGTATGTATGTTATCAAAAATCTCAAGTAGCATAAGCTAGAAATTATAATTATATATATCATTCTTAAAATACTTGTCTCTAGCAAATTTTGCACGAATCCATGAAAATTTTGTGCTTGGAGTCGGTAGATTTTACCCGTAAGTTATCTTTCTTGTTGCAATCTTACATTTGCTATCTCTCAACAGATAACATACCAATACGGATTCTAATGTATAATGAAAACTGGTACCTGTCTGTTATCTTTCTGATGGCTGTCGTTCTCTTCATTTTATCTTCTTCAAGCCATTTGACCGGTATTTCTTTGGGGTCACAAGAACAAACAGCACAATCTCTCATTACACATTGACCGTCTTCATCCCAAAACGGGCACGGTTTTGATAAATCCACTTTGAAATACTTGAAAAAAGTAGTTCTTTGAAGATTGGTAAGCAGAGGCACAAAAAAATCTTTCGTTGCCCTGTCCACTGTTTCGAAATCGATACAGCAATCGTCCACAGTGCCAGTAAGCAGAGATGTCTATTGATATTCAAACAAACATATTACATGTATATAGAATGTCATTGCATATTTCAATTTGACTAATTTTAGGTCATGTAAAAATGCTAAAAAGAAACTCTACGAGCCAGTAAATGTAGCAGCAATGTAATAAAAAACTTTAGAATATATTTTAACATTTACGTACAGTTTTATGAATATCATAAGCATAAAATTGAACAGGGGATATTACAAGCATGCAATGAAAATAAATTTTATATTATAGGAGCACTGATAAATACATAATGCAAAAAAATTGATATTTACTTCGAGGAAAAAATCATGCATCTGAATGTTATGTAAATATATGAGTTCTCAAATATTTTACAATGTATAAATATATTGGAAGTTTGACATGTAGGAAAATATTCCTCCAGAGACTGTAATAGTCACAAATATCATGAACAAAAAGTGTCCAATGATCAGTAAACTAGGAAGAAATTCATGTTCGTGCTTGACAGAACCGAAAATTTATCTCAGATATAGATACGTATCAGATATTCGATATCATATATGTGGCTGTATTCAAGGAGTACGAAGAGGGTGATGAAATATTTCGCAATACATGCTTTACAATTTACAAAATATGTTTAGCGTTTCTAATTAAATCAAGAGATGAAATGTTTTGACTTGCATTCTACGTTGAAAATTCTCATCCATTCCTTTAAACCACTCTAATTACAGCAGTTTTAAGCATGAGGAGGCAATTTAACGATTTATAAAAAATAAATTGTACCTTGCAAATGCTGCATTCTAATGCATGTTGAGCATCGCTGAACAGCTTTTGTTCATCGAACAAAACTACGAATGCTGAAGCAAGGAGCACCAACACGCTCACAAAGGTAAGAAGCTTACAAGAAATCATTTGCGCTGCACTGTCATTAAATGCCTACTTGTTTATGTAAAAACAAATATTTGAAATAATCCAAGAGCAATCATAGTACCACGTGGCAAGTTTATACAAAAACGCGTAATGAGATTACAAAATGACAGAATGTGAAACCGATTATCTATATTTGTGCTATTTTTTAAAAAAATTATAGACCTTAGAAATTCGGGTCAGAATGAAAACACTAAATTTGCTTATATTTTTATGAGAAGAATATTTATTTGGAGTTTTTCCTTTTTTGAACCTTTCGGCTCCGAAGGAAAAACATTTTGCGCAGCACTGGAAAACAGCTTAAATGCTATTGCCAAAAATATAATAGTCGCATTACTTAGTTTATTATGTCGTCGAGACAAAAGCGATCTCGAAGCCCATCTGATGAGTATGACAATGGTGGTAGATCAAGAGATCATAAAAGAGGAACTGATCGCTATGTTGCTGAGTGCGATGCACATCAACATCGCCACACAGAAACGCATTTTATTGATGAAACGCAAGATCAGTTGCCAGTCGAATTAGCGCGAAAGGATCTAATGAAGATAATTCATTCGAATCAAATCATAGTTTGCACTGGTGAAACAGGAAGCGGAAAAACCACTAAGATTCCTCAATTTCTTAGAGAAGAATTGTGCTTAGGAAGAAGTTCGAAAAAAATAGGAGTAACTCAGCCACGCCGAGTTGCGGCAATGAGCGTGGCGAAACGTGTTGCAGAAGAACGCGGAGTCCCTGTCGGCGACGAAGTTGGATATAGCATTCGATTTGAAGACAGGTGAAATGCATTCCATGCAAATAATAAATAAATCTGGCACATTAAACAATTCATTGCAATATTTATACTTTAGAAAAATAATTGCAATATTTCATGCATATTTTTTGGAATTGGAAATATATAAGCATATATTCAATAAACTAATACTGTCAGTGATACCAAAATTTATCAATACCTCAAAAACGTCGAATTAAAAATACTAAGTATTCACCAGCAAATGGAGTCATATGAATGTAAAGCTATCAATAGAATATTTCACTTTGTGAATCATTAATATATGGAATATCAATTGTACTTGAAGATATTTGAAACTACAAATTTGTTATTTTAGGACATCAAACAAAACAAAGATTAAATATATGACTGATGGCATGCTTATTAAGGAATTTATTACAGACAAGTGTTTATCGCAGTATGCGGCTGTAATGCTAGATGAAGCACACGAGCGCAGCATACATACAGATGTGCTTTTTGGATTGTTGAAAAGAGCGCTTCAGAGGTATTTTTATTTTTATATAGTTAAATAAAGCTTCGCTCATGTTCAAAATGCTTGTTTTCTATTTTAATACAACATGATCATAGTGGTCTGTGTATTCGAATGTGAAATTTTTTTCTCTTTTTTGTACATTTTACCAGTTGGCCAATCGTCTTAGAAATTTACATTTGGGCTATTTTCCTGGAAGCCAATTGTAGCATTCTTAGATGATTTAATAAACTGTTTTGCACGGTTTTGTTTAATACTAAGCGTTTGGTGATTTTGACAGGGGAATATTTGATTCGATTATTATTATGGTCGGCTTATAGATAATACAAATGGAACACACTTGGGAATAATACTCTCTTGATGCATTTTTTCCAGATTATTTGTACATCACTTAAATACTATTCAATGAGGTTTTATCCCAATCCAACTTTTCTATAGTTTTGTATTCGAACAGATTGGCATTAGCTAAAATTGCATGAATTTGTAAAAATTTAAGAAACGTTAAGCTGGAATTTTCAATATTTTTCTTATTTAGCTTCCTTTACCTCGTCAAACATTTGAAACGTGGACTTTGTAGGCTCTGTTTTTGATTCCACAAATATTTTTTCTCTTTTTTTCCAGTTGAATGAATAAACTACACTTTCAATAAAAAATTTCAATTTCAAATTATTATTTTGTATCAACATGTTTGCAAAGTTGGATGTTTAAATCTGTAAAAATTTCATGTATTTGGTAATGCACCTTGCACTTTTATTTTGCTTTAAAAATTGTGTATTGAAAAGTTTTAGTGCCTTGGCTTCATATTATGAGTATTTTTCTAATGTTTGAAAATATCAATGCCTAAAACAGCTAATCAGCATAGAATAAAGAGGTTAAGCAATTTTTTAAATGTGATTATTGTGCCAGTTCTTTTAATCCTCCTTGCGACATCTCTCTCACTGCACTTCAGTCGATTTCACAATGACTCATTGTTCATTGATTTGATTAAAGTAACTCCTAAACTTATTATGTAGCTTCTTGTTTTTTATACTGTTTCTAATAAAATATTCGTTTAAACGTACTTTTCCACTAACAAGTATTCTTGGATTAGTCGGTAGATTTAGAAAAATAGTCAAAATTAAATTATTGTCTATCGGAATGCAATATGGGAACTCAGCATAAAAAAATGCTATTTTACAAGCTGAATATTAAATAAAGGTTACATTATCAACTTTTCAGTTCATTGTCATTTATTTTTTTCTGAAAAACTCAGTGTTTTTTTTTCAAAAGGTCCAAAATCCTTATTTTCTAAAGTATTAAAATAGGAAGTCACTGTCTTATAGCAGCTCAGGTGGGATTTTTGATTTTATCTTTTGTCTAACAGCCGTTCAGATTTAAAAGCAGTCATTGCCAGTGCAACACTTGATGTCGAAAGATTTACAACTTATTTCAATAATTGCCCGTCGTTTGTAATTCCTGGCCGAGTACATCCAGTAGATATTTATCACAGCAAAACAAAACAGGTATTTTTGAATTAATTCAATTTTTGAACTGTGCAAATATGACTGCAGTAAATTTTGGATGCAACAAATTTTCGGGACCACTGAATTTATTCGTTATATCCAGAAATCTGAAGAGGAACTTCAAAATTGAGATTTTTTGTTGAATTGTAATAGTTGAAAACTCGGGTTAAGGCAAGTTTCTTATATCCGAAGTTTATTGTATGGTGCACAATAAAAACTATTTTGGTTAACTAGTTTGGAAAATTTTACTAACAGTTAGCTTCAATATTTAACCAGTTTACCACCTGTTGTTAACCTGTTAACCAATAATAAGCTATAAACAGGCCTGTATTAAGCGTCCAAATTCCAACCACAAGTAATTCATGCACACAAAGCACTAGAAATGTAAACGTATGCAACTGATCAAGAAAGATTGAAAAAATAAATTAGTATTAATAATGCTCCTTTATAATTTTTTAAATGTACAGATAATGACAGTGTCAGGACCTGCCTCTCGGCGATATCTAGATGACGCAGTAAAGGTAAGTTCAGTATTCAATTTCTTTTGGCAATGACTACTAAACCTAACAACGTATTACTTTATGTAATATACATGACCTCAAAACTCTTCTTTTTGTCACATTTTTTCGACAAAAGGAAAAATGATTTGCACAACAATGTTTATTATGTTTTTTAGGGGACACATAGGTTACATAGAATGGAATACTGTTAGACACTTTGCAATGACCGTAACCATCTATTATTTGTTAGCAATGTTGATGCGATCTATGCTATTGCAGGAATTATGTCTCAATCGAATATACAGCGTTATGAAAAAAATACTAAAAAATTTTCTTTCGATAGAAATATGCGCAAATTTACTATGACTTTTCATTCTTGGCCAGATTCCGAGGTCAAGGTAGAAAAGCTGCAATGCTGTCACCAGGACATTATTTAAAAAATTTGAAACATACGCTGCTTCAAACAATCACCTTTCCCTCACAAATGTATGATGAGATTGCTGATGCTTGCACGTATAATTGATTTTTTTTAACAGACAGCATTGAAAATTCATTTTTCCGAAGGACCTGGCCATATTCTGATCTTCATGACAGTAAGTCCATATACTTTTTTTCTGATATAATGCTATTTTTTTGTCTTTTATGTTATCATTCCAATTATATCGTTATGCTGAACTTTGCATGCATTTAGTAGTTTTTTCATTTTTGTTACTTTTGAAGGAAATTTTCGATTTTAAAAGAACAATTAACCATCAATCTTCACTTCGTTTAAAGCTTCCGTGCACTTTCTTCCTTGGGGTGCTGCAATTGTTTGTAATTAGGAGATCACTATGTACAATTCAATGCACAAAAATGAATTATTTGATATTAATCCTTGGCAGAACTTGTTCTGAGATATTCATTTGCCTTGAGAAATTTTTATTGTCTTGCAGTGACCATCCCATAAAGCAACTCCTGAGACTGTATGGTACAATTTTTTACTTCCATATTTATTATGTAAAGAATCGTTGAATGGCTAATACTCTCTCTCAGAAAAAACAATATCCTGGCTAGCACATTCCCATTTAACTTTACTTGGCAACCATTCACCACAAATTTAATCATCCTTTGGATATAATATATCTATCCAATGCAAAGAGATGCTGAAGCTGTGTAGTTAGTCAGATGTAACTTAATGTTAATAAATATTAGATATGCTCAGAGCTGTATAGCTGAGGACCCAACAAAGCACAGACAAGAGAAAGAGTTTATTAAAGTGTGATGGGAAAATATAAAATATGTTAAGGCGAGTCATCAGTGTTTGGCGAAACTTTATTAACGAATAGTAAGCTGTTGCTTCTTCTGAATGCAGTACAGATCGAATCATACAGTTTTTCAATGCAAATCATGCATATATGAATCATTATACAGTTCTAGGTCAAAGGTACGAATAATATATTCCAACACCTTCGATTATTTATGACAACTGATCCGTGCGACATGAAATTTTGTGGGCCAGTTGCCGTAGAGTGCTCTTATGCTATTTTGTCAGCAGTGCTTTTAGGTACATATTTCTATTTTTGTTCTAGTACATATTTTAAGTGGAAAATTAATTTTTTTCAAAGTGATTCCTAATTTTTCAAGAAATTGGGTTTCTTCTACGGCATTGAATTATCATTACGCATAGTACTTGAAGAAGTTGACACAATAACATGTATATGCAAGCTATTGCAAAATTAGACATATGTGCTTACGTATGTACATGCTTGCATACATATATTATTAAAAAACAAAGAAGTATCAGTGTCAATAGAAAATTTTCCATACACTAAATTATAATCCTGCATTTTTCATTTATTTTTTTAAATATTGGTTCGGGTTAAGGCTGTAACGAGAAGCAGTATGAATACATCTGTGTTCAAAAACGTGTATGAATGCAAACTCAGAATGGTTTTACTCTTATATTATAGGGCCAAGAAGAGATTGAGGAATCGGTCAGAAAATTGAACTTTGAAATTAATGAGGCGATGATTAGTGCAGATAGTGAAAGTCCAAAGTCTCAGATGATTATGAAGGTTTTACCTCTCTATGGTGCTCTTTCTGTGGAGGTATGCATCTAAACATATATGCGTACATATTAATAGTATTGTAAATATTGGTCTACTTATACAAAATAGATTATACATTCATGCAGATATGTATGCATACGTTTCAATGATAAATGTGCAAACAGTGAACTTCAGATTTGAGCAAACTGTCCAAACCCTCAAATTGATAAGTCATATCTGAAAATCTGAAGCTGAATTCTACACTGTATGACTTTTTTGTCTGTTAAAAGCGAAAATTCACTAAGAGCGAATTCATTGTATCCGAAGTTTACAGTACATACATGTACTTAAATGTGTACACACTAACAGATACGCACATAGTGAAAATTCATCTATTGGCGGTACACTGGTGTACACATAAAATATGCATAAATCTTCTATTCAAATATTTTAATTTGTGACCAACAGTTTTCAATTATCAACCAATGCAGCTCGGAAGGATTACAAGAAAGAGAACGGAATCATTTTCATGCTATCAGATTTTTTATGCAACTAGATGAATTGATTTCTCTATTTAAGCTCTATAAATCAATCTCAAGTGCCTTTAATTTTCTGAACTAGTGCCGAAATTCATCATGCAGGATTTCATCGCGAAGGACCTAATATCATTGTAATCCAGTAATTTATTCTTTTGTTAGGCTCAAACAGAAGCATTTGCAAAGGTTCCTGCGAGCATTCGAAAAGTCATCATCTCAACGAACATTGCAGAAACGTCAGTCACTGTTCCTGGGGTTAGATTTGTCATTGATCCTGGGTACGTTAAGCAAAAGGTAAAGTTGGGTTTCTAGTTTGCTAATCTTGCCGTACAGTACACTTTGGATGTAGAAAATTCACTTTTTAAACGAATATCCACTTACAGCTGTTAAATGAAAATTCATATATATTACGCCAAGTTTAGCTTCAGAGTTTTAAAAATATAAGGAAATTTGGATATAACAAATTACTTGTTATATCCGAAGATTACTGTATTTAGAAATAATTTTCTTGCTGAATGGGCAAACATATTCATTTACAAATTTGAAGTCGTAGTGCCTTCAACTTTTCAAAAAATTCAAGTTGGAATAGTTGCTGAAAAATTGAAAAGCTCACAAATCCTTCTTTTAAATAGTTGGAATACAATTGTTTGATATGTAACAGGTTTACGACCCTCAGAGGAGAATGGAAAGCTTAGTAGTAGTACCAATCAGCCAAGCTGCTGCTGCACAGCGAGCCGGCCGAGCCGGCCGTACAGATTCCGGCCAGTGCTATCGGCTCTATTCAAAGCAATGCCTTTTGAATATGTCTGCGGAAATGGTTCCCGAGATCAAGAGATCAAATCTCTCAAATGTCGTTTTGTATATTAAGGTTGTTGGGATTATTGACATTCTCGGTGAGCTTTAAATACAAATTCTTACAATATTGGCATTTTATAATGATACTGAATACCGTTTAACGCCATATTTTTTTCACTGCAAATTATTTGGAAGGTTTCAGCCCCCAAATTTAATCATTTTCCATCCTTCCAGGCTAAGCTTATTCTTTCGCCCCCTCCCCTGTTAAACTGACCTTTTTTGCTGGCACAAATTTTTTCACCTCCCGAAAAGTTTTTGCAGCAGGCTTTTTTCAATGTGCCAAAATGTGCATGTACATGATTAAACAAATATTGCTAGCCCTATCATGCTGTACGTTTATTTTGATGCAGGATAGTATAGTGTACAATCCAGTATACTAGCACCAGTTAAATATGCATTTACAGAACAATTTCTAAAATTCTAAGATGAAGTAAAACTATGCCATTCAATTTATATCATTTATTTATATCACTATGTCATAAGCATCCCATGAGCTGTAAGGCTACTTTTCCACCAAGTTTAATCGATATAAGCCATTTACCTTATTTTCTTGATATAATGTAGACTGGTAGATGTCGACACTATCCACAGAATCATGTTTCAAACGAAAGGTCATAGTTATGGAAATATACATGCAAAACTACAATTTATAAAGAAATGTACTCAAAGTTTAGCGTAAACTTCCATTTGGAAAATATGACGGGGTCAAGGAAGAAAAGCTGTAGACTTGCTTCACACAAGACCTTCTTATAGTTTCTCCCTTGCTCCACGATAGTCACTTTTCATTTTTCCATCGGGTTAAGTTGAAATTAGCAGTTCATCCCCCTAGCATTGATTTGTTTTAGCAATGAAATGATTGTTCTAGTCATTTTTTGTTGAATTTAACCGGTCCTTAAAAGTCTATGAGTTTTTTGCTTTACTACGAATACATTTTCCGCTTCAGACGGATAATCAAATCTGTAAATGGAATAATTTACTGTTTCATTCAGTTGTTTTTTGTTTATGAACAGGATTTGATTTTTTAGACCCCCCGGGTGAAGACCAGATTGTTGAAGCACTTTATCTTCTATACTATTTAGGAGCAATCGACTTTGAGGGTCAAATCACACAGCTAGGAATTAAGGTACATTTGAAAAAGTATTATATTAAAACAAAAAATGATCCATAATAATTAGTGAGCCGTTCCAACTCCTTGAGTCGTTTATAGAATTGTTGGAGAAGTTCATGTATATTATTTTGTTGAAAGGGTAAAATATGCTAATTCTTGCCCAATCAAAAATAAATCCAAGTAATCTTATTTAGATGATGTGAATAGGATAGTTAATTGCAAATCGCCGAACGCAAAAAATGTACCACACGAATAGTTAATATTTACTTAAAACTTTTTTTGAGATTTTTATGTAAATATTTATTTTTTTAGATGAGTCGTTTCCCTTTGGAGCCTTGCTTGAGTAGAGCTTTGCTGGCATCTATTGAAGTTGACTGTGTAGGTGAATATGTATGTATATTTGATGTAAAGTATACATGCTAGGTGCATATGTGAACATACATGCATGTTACTATAGTTTATGTATGTCATGTGCGTTGTATAAAGTTGCTTATAAATAGTAACCTGTAAATGCATGATGATTACACACACACATATATATATATATAATTATAATATTGATGTATCTATACATACGTATGTTTATGCTTTTCTTTGACTTGTGGACTTATATGCCTTTTACGTATTTCTTTTCTTTACATATATAAATCCAGCAAACTCAAATGTGTACATCGTCATTCAAGAAGAAATTGACGGTTGGTTTATTAAGGCACATTAAATTTATTCGATTCTTCACCTGTGCATTTTTGTCCGATTAATTACACTGTTAATATTATTTTTCTCTGGCGCAATCTATTTTTAGTGTAGTTTGAAAAAAAACACTACTTGCCGTTGAGGTACAAGAGTAATACAAAGCCAGATAAAGGGACACTGGACTTGGTTTAGTTTCGGTGGCCTTCCTTTTTACAATTTTTCGAATAAAACAGCATGTTGCTATATTCGGAGGAAGTCTTTGAGGGTTCACGTACAAGTTGGATAATTTATTTTTCATTGCTCAACGACGAAATCACCACTCCAGTTCTTCTCAACTATTGTAATTTTTAATAAGAATGGCTGTTAATTCTTAATATCGATTACACTCGATGAAAAAATGAAGCCTACAGTTTATAGAGGCTAATGATGTGGCAACTTGAAATTACTTGACATTAGCAGTTTGGTTTGAAGCAGTAACGCGAGGAGTACTGCCCTAATACAACAAGTAGGGAAATTTTCACTGTATAGCACACAAACGACAATAGCGCAGCAAGAGAAATATCGCAAGGAGTCCTGAATAAGTTAAAGACTGGCTGATTGAAGTAAAGTTTGGATATAATGAATAGTTATATTGTACTAGTAGTCCATGACCATTGACTAGTTGGGTGACAAGGAAGCTGACTGTATTATTTTGAGTTGCTGGTTTTTTAAATATGAAAATAATTCTTTTTTTGTTTGTAGATGCACTAGTTACAATTGTAGCTATGCTTAGTGTGGAAACGGTTTGGTATAGAGAGAGCAATAAGCAGGTAATTATATTATACTAAGGGTTACAAATAATATTAAGATATCGCTAGCCATGACTTGTAATGCATTTGTTATCTTATGCAAGCTAGTATAGTATACAATCCAGTTTACTAGTATTTTTAGGAATAGGCAGCTATAAAACAAATTTATAGAATAATTATATATTGATGTACAAATGTGTACTTCAATCTGTAATACCACCTTGTCTTTTCCTCTCTCCATTTTTTGCAATTTTTGCCTCTCTGTATAATGTACATGGATATTAATTCATTCATTCGTTACAATACAGGCATGCATTAATGCTGTTTGCATATTTATTTTTTATTGTAGTCACATATTTACGTGTACGACAAGATTATGATTGAAAATCTGTATCTGAACTTTTCATTTACTTGTAATTAGTGTAGATTCGTTATATCTAAAATTCATCTAAGGTGTACAGTTGATATGATGCATGTATTCATCAAAGTTGTCCATGGAATTTTTATAATTTTTTGTAGGCGGGAAAAGACACTCGAAATGCTTTTAATTCTGCACATGATCGACTTCAACATAAATGTGGCGATTGCTTTACTTTTTTGAACATTTACAACCAATGGGAAGAATCAGGCTACAGTGAAAATTGGGCCAGAATGAATTTTCTTCGTATAAGGTAATGCTGATTTTTAAATCAATCAAAATACCTTTTCAACTTGATGTTGTACTATCGAAATAAAGCAATTATTCAAATGTTTAATCTTTTTTCTTCAGTGGATGATGCCATATAAAGTTTGGTGATTGTGTAGGATAGGCAGCTAAACGGACGAGGATGTTTAGCAGAAAATAATTTGATTATTTAAAAATAATTTAGATACTTTTCATCAATCAAAAGTATTTAAATTTATTCTTGTATTATTTGAACGCGTCATTTGATATATTGTGATAAGATTCTGAATGATAATAAAAGTAATAAATAAATATGGAAATTTTAACCGATTATGTTGAAAATCAGACAAAAGTTGCAGAAAATACTTTTGTAAATATGCAGCTTACGGTATAAGTTTAAAGGAGAATTCATTCAACAGAGTATTTTATTTCCTTGGCCTGACGTTTGAAATATTGCTATAAACTATAGATGCAAAGAATTCGCTTTTAAAAAATTTTGCTGAGAATGAATAAATGAAAAAGTCATATTGCGGCAAGTCGTGCAGCAATTTTCGGATAGAACGGATTTTTATGAAGCACATTTATTCGGTGACTGACAGATTTGTTATATCTGACGTTTACTGAATTTAATATAGCAGGGAATAAATTTAGATGGATTTTCTTCTATAAAAGACAAAATTTTATTCAGCTGTAAGAATTTTAAAACAACATGATTAATCTAAAGAGATCTTTCTATAAATGCATTATTTCAACTTTTCTCAAAGCTTGAGATTTTCACTAAATAAGAGAGAATTAATTTGAGAGGTTACCATTTAAAAAATTAACAGCATACATGCATATGTAATTTCTTGGATTCGACTAAGAAAATTCGTCTTTTTCTGTACAGGGCATTAAAAACAGCTCGAAATGTACGGTCTCAGCTCTTTTCGGAAGTTCAAAAAATTGTTGGGCAATCTTTGGATGCTTTGGAAGGTCAGAAAAGGTCGGAAAATTATCCTGTAACTGTCAGGAAAGCTTTGTGCCAAGGTTTATTTATGAATGCTGCACAACCGAGCTCGCGTGAGGGGGTATATCGATCAATGTCCATGCCAGGATTAGAGGTGCAGTTTTAAAATGTTCACATCTGCATATATATGTACGTCTATGTTGCATACATAGAGTTAAAAACATAAAAATGTTTGAATTTTGAAAATACAATTTCGTACGAAAAGTGAAACCTCTCAAGTCCGACACTTCGTATCTCCCTGATATCTCAGTAGGCTGGACATTTGACATGGCAATGAATAATGCCTCTATTTAGTTTACCTTTCACTGATGGACACTAAATTTATGCCCATAAATTATTTTCTCAAGAACAAAAACTTGAACAACCAAAAATTATCATGAATTGCTGGAATCGAATGGCTGACATTTGAAATATATAGTTACATTTTTCAATTCAAAAGCTACAATTTTGTGAGCAGTAGTGTCTGGGGACATTTTTTCAGTAAAAAATTCTCTAATTTTTTCATAGCTTTTGTATCTAGCATATCTGGACACCTCATTAAGTTGGAAGGTTGAACACATTAATTGTCCGACTTAGGAGGTTTCACTGCATGTATGTATGTCAGCTTATAGATGTCAGTATAAAAAAGAATATGTACTTTTTTCAGTGTGCCAGTATGTTATCATGCATAGTATATGGGATAAAAATTACATTTCACTACTTTTCTGCTGATTACTGAGTATAGTATATAATTCAGCATACTAGTCAATATGCAGTTAAAGTAGAAGTATAATTGCATACATTATTCTTTAATTTCACTGTCTTTTTTCCTTACTAGCTCTGTTGTCTCTGTATCTTACACTCTGTGATGATGCATGAGAATTTTGACTGATGATGATGACTTGGACCAAAGGGCCAAATAAGGCACCAATTTTTATATTGTAACTTTTCAACATTATGTCATAATGCATGCCACTGGGCTCACTTGTATATGTATTGTTGCATACATGATAGACGGTGATCGCTTGATTACCTGCAATTTAAAATGATGTGGACTATAATTAGTCGAATTATAGCTCTGAGTTGCTATAGCACAATGACGTAGAGGCTGTAGAAAGAGTAGATAGAAACATACAAACTGGTTTTATAGATTAAAGCACCGACGGAATTGTTCTAGAACTCTAACCTTCAGCTTGTAACTTCAATTTTAATGTTTATTGTACTGGATTGCATACTATACTAATATGCATCAATATGAACAAATACATAACTAATCTTGGCTAGCAATAGTTTAATTGTAGCTAATTTTATATATTTCTAGAATCCCCTATTAATTTTTCCTACTTATCCAGTCCTGACTGGGCTAAGGTAATTGAGGCCAATAGTTTATAGAGAAATTCTACTGCACATTTTTATAAATATACAAATATTCATTTAATCATAAAACTAAGAGTAGTAAAAAAAATTTTGGTTTTCATTTATCATTTGTACAAACTTGTAGTTCAACTATGTTTATATATTTATCAGGTTCCTAAAATATTGCATATACACCCCAACTCGGGACCTATTCAGTCCACCCACGAATGTTTAGTATATGTGGATCTTGTCACATCGACCAGGCCGTCAATGAGATACTGCACTCCAGTTGATATTGACTGGGTAAACCAATGTTTCCAAAGTGTCAAAAGCACTACTATAGATCAGCTATCTGGCCGAAGTCCACCGCCGAATTTAAGGCAAGCGTAAAAAACGATTACGGTTACAGATCTTTTAAATGTTTCAATTCTAAAGTGTGATCTTTTGTAATTCATGTCTGAAGAGCTTTAGGCAAATGAAAGTCAGCACTACCATTCAAAGGGTAATATGTGAACATTTTCAAAAAGGATGAGTTTTTTTAAAGGATATTAAATTTAAAAGTTCTGGGCACTTTTGTGAATGTATAATTTTCACTTTATTTTGAGCCACCTTTATTTTAAATTATACTAGATAAAATAGCATATATATGTATATTATTTTACACAGTACATCTCCGTGGAAGCTATGAATAAAGTACCATATAGCCAAATATGCTTAGGGCCGTTTACAAAATTTCGAGCATCAATTCGAATTCATCATTTTCCGAACTGCATAAAAATAGCTTTTCAGCAATCGTGCAAAGTAAAGCTTTCTTGGTTCCATGAACTCCAAGATTACTAATTACGAATCGATCTTCAACTCAATCCGTTTTGTACATTGAGTAATATTATTATTTAATATTCTTTATTGCATATTTCTACACTTGTGCTCGTACTTTCAATGGTGAAATTAAGAAATCTTGTAGAAATTTTTAATGCTAAATTAATAATCTTGCCTTGCTTACAGGGAGGATATTGAATCTGTGTCCACACCATTCATTCCTGAGCCGAGAGATATGAGTGGTGTAGTAGAAGCTGCAAAAGCAAGGGCATTGGCTAGAAAACAGAATCTATAGGTTTGTAATATTCATATAGAATGGCAGTCATTTGATTCTGCGAAAGATTGAATGTCGTAAAATTTTAACCGACCTCAAGCACATAATTGCCATCATAAGGCAATAGAAAAGACACTTCAAATTATTGTATTTCATATGATGCTTTATAGCAAGTCTATATAAAAGTTATTTGGTTATTGTGTAGAGAGGGATGTAAATGATAGTAATTTCAGAACAGTAAATAAGTTTCGATGATAAAATATATAAGAGGACTGTGAATGGGCAACGACATGATTTCATAACTTTTCAGATTACAACGGAATCGTTTTTGTTGAAAGGTCATATTTTAGAAGATTTTTTTATCCCTTCTTCCGTTTCAACTAGTTATGCTGTTTCATTTTTAGCTGTAAGATGATGATGTCTACGCTGTCCAAAGAATTCTGTCTCAAACGAAAGGTCACAACTAAGGAAACATACGCAAGAAAATATTTTTTTCAATTAAGCATATGCAAAATTTAGTGGAACGTAATTATGGGGTTGAGCTTGATGAATATATTCGATGTTTCGATAGTCTAGATTCCTATCGAGCAACGTAACCAGATATTAATAAGAATATTCCATTAATGTGAGTGAAACTGTGGTATTTTCATTTTATTTTCTATGCACAAATTTTTGAAATCATTGCTAGTTGAGTTTGGTCACTATTTGATGTACGATGACTCACAATTGTAGGTCAGCACTTTGAATTTGCTGTTTATAAGCCTCGTCAGATTTGTGTGGTATGGTATTGATAATCGATGTCTTCGATAACCCAGAATTATTTCTTGAATGAAAGATCAAAATAATGTAAATGCAGATGAAAACTATTACTTCCAAATAAGTATACATAGCACTTCATCTGAACAAAGTTCCGTGGTCAAGGTTGGAAAGCTTATTAATAATCTTGAGCATATTCAAAAAGAGGAAAATTTAAAGTATATCAATCAATTTACACTGCATGCAACATGAAGCAAAAAAAGTAGGCTGTACAAATTTTGATTCATAATATAATGGCAGGGATATGACGCACCAGTGGAAAGTCCATGAAGTCGGTTGGATTTGCACAAGAAATGATAAAAAAAACCACTGGCATATATGACAACCTACCACACCTTCGACAAGTAAAATAAAATGTTACAAAGAATTAGTTAACTTATCAGTAACGTTCATGTTGTCCAATAACGTATCCAGTAACAGTGGTTCCAGTAATGTGCCTGGTAAAAGTAGTAAGCTACTTCACAAAAGATCATCAAATGAAAGAATCATTAGCTGCTGCATACAGTGCCATCCATTGAGCATCTTTCCGAAAGAGAAGATTTTTAAAACCCCAACAGTGGTTTTACCATTAATACATCCAATCAAATGTCCATAATTAATGTGAGCACTAATGTTACCATCTAAGTAGCATTGACATAACAACTTGCTTGCTAATATATCCAGTAAAAATAATGTCAGTGCAAAACCTGTCCAGCATGATGTTCAGTAATAGTAGTCAATGTAGCAAGAATTCAGTTGTATTACAATAAAATTAATGCCCAAGTAATTCCAGTCCAATAAAGTATTCAAACAATAATATTTTAGTAATGATCATCCAGTAACATTGACATTACTGTTTTTCTGTATGGCATTGATATAGGATGCGTAACCTGCTCATAATTGTGCACAGTTGACTGTAAACCATAAAATGGTTTGATTACAAAGAGGAAACCATTTGTCAGACTGAAATAAAGTAAAATTAAATTCTTACCACAATGTTCATTATACACTTTAGCTTAAAAGCAAAGAATGTTCTTAGGTTCGACATGGTAATATTTTGTATATCAGCACAAACAAAAGATATTCCTAAGCTCTCTTTCATGTAGACTTTTTACATAAACTATTTAATTTTGTGAGAAAATTTATTCTTTAAATAATATTGAGTAAAGTATTACTGTCAAGTTTCTTTAACACAAAGTAAAATTAATTGCCTTGCATAGACCAAACTTCACACAACAAATTTCATTGAATTCACCAAAATCTGAGATGAATACATTTTAAATATCTAATTTAATATGGTACGTAGACTTTGGATATAATTAATCTATCTAGACTACCTTACTAATTTATTACATCTGAAATAAGTTGCAGCCAACAATCCAATGTTGAATATGATACAATACAATTTTCTTTGTTTATTTGATTTATGTTGGCTCCTTTTTAGATTGTTCACTGATAATAATCAATCGAGTATTTTTAGTTGAAACTTGTCACCTCAGTCATTGTTTTGTTTCTGGTAATAACTTTTTTCTTGTGCATTTCTTCCATATTCTGTTTTAGAATTTTTTACAATGCACTTTTATATAGATTCACAGAATTTACACTTCCAGTGTTAAATTTCTTGTTGACCTTGTGCTAATTTTTGCATATGCTTCGGAAAATTTTTTGGGTCACAGTGGCAATAGAATGAAGACTGTATGCTATTTTTTGTCATGAAAAAAAATGAAATATGCAAGAAAAGGCAATGCTAATTGCATAGATGGTTGCATATCATAAATTTATAAAGAAATAATGCTAGGCAGAACAATCTATATTGCTCAAGATTTATTCAATATATAGTGTTCTTTTTGAGCTTGTTCCAAATTTGTCAAGGTACAGCAAGGTTTTATGCAAAGCAATGATTTTATATTTATTATTTTCAAGCATGATATACTCAGAAAAACATTGCTCCCACAGTGGCATAAAAACAATATTTAGTTGTACTTAAGTCCTATATAATTATTGAATATTTATTTGCTGCTGAAACAAAGATATACTCAAACATGGACATCCATCCCATTATGTTCAGTTATCAGTGCATATAGTTTTTTCTATTTGCATTGTATGTTTCATCAAAAATACTTGCTTGAGATTAAAATTTAACATTTTTATTTTTTTTTATTCAATATTTCTGATTAAAAACAAATTCCAGTCTAAAATCTGCCACTAATGTAGATGTGCTACTTGAGCCATATGCCAAGTTCTCATGCTATATCACATGATGTCAGGCACACGCTAATGAAAGATGAGAAATAGGATCATAGATTAGTTGTTGGATGAACTTTTATCCGATGTGCAATAAACAAAAGGAAAAAGTATCAATCTAGGGAAAGGGTAAACAAAAGCAAAAAGAGGTTGAGTAAGAAAATGTGTACTTTAATATAGGTGTTTCTGACACTGAGTGTTGGAAACAAAATGTAACATCAACTAACAGCTAATGCCTGTCAGGATATTTGCCGATCCTGCTATCTCTTTAAATTGCTACGGCATAACTGCTCGACTATGTTTGTAAATATTCATCTATGCTCACTCTTCTCAAGTTTAATAAAACAATTATAATTTTATTAAATCTTTTCTTTGCATTGTTATTTGCCTGCCTTCTGCCGTACATCGGACTTTACTCCACCTTAGGTACTAACTAATAAATGATATTATTGTATCATCTCCTCTTTCCTTTTAACAGGTTATGAACCAACAAACCCCAGCACCAGTAAGCAAGCAAACACCACCTGCACCATTGCGCATACCTAAGCCAGTGGACAGTACACCTAAGTGGGTAAGCAATCTCTTACTACAGTATGGAAACACTTCTTTCTCTGTAGGTAGTGTCATTGACAAGGAACGAAGCATGTACCACGATGCTCCACTTCCCAAAAATGAAGAAATCTATAAGAGTAGACTTACTTTTGCTTTGGAATCACTTATTGAAGAGTCAAAACATCCGTCAGTATCTTCACCGCAGGTAATTAAAAGTGTTGATAACCAATCACCTTTTACCTCTCAGGTATCATTGCCAAGAGCAAGCATTGGCACATCTATTCCACCAACTTTTAATGGTTCTGCTGAGTGTTGGACAAGCTTCAAAGTATCACTTCAGAGTTACATGTTACAGATATAAACTTAAATTTACTTACTAATCCTTCTTTGATGACAGAGGAGGAGAATGCATTCCATTCGTTGCTTTTGGAACAAGCTATGCGTGGGTTATCAATGGAACAGTACGTACATTCTTTTATTGATGATGGTATTGGTCTAGTTTTACATCTAGATAAGGAGTCTACTAAACAAGGGCTGGAGAGAACATTTGAGCTACATTGTAAGTTTACTCTACGGCTGAAAGGATCAATGAGCCCTTCAGACTACTTGCCTGAACTTCAAACTCTTCGCAGCCAACTACAATCATTGGATCAGGTAATTCCTGATAATGAATTTTTTTTTGTTATATTGAAGGTATAACTGAAGACACTTGTGGATCTGCACTGGACACCATATCTGCTTTGGATTCTCCAAATATTGCGACAGTTTCACGGATCATTGAGAGCAAATTTAGGTAACAGAACTACTAAACCGATTAAGCCAATGGAGAAATCAACTCTCAAGCCGGAACTGAAAACTAATACAAGACTGGAACCTAAGCTGGACAACTCAGCTAAGCTGGAATACTACTGTAAGTACCATAAGCAGAACTACTCACATAATACGGCAGACTGCTTGAAGATAAAGGCTACAAAGGAGAAGTCTTTGGAGCCAAAATGGTCAGTCAACTTCATTAAACTTATTTTAAACTCAGAGTCATATTCGCATAACATACCTCTAACTGATTCAATCAAGTCATTGCCTTTGCATGAATTGTCATTGCCTATGTCACATACATCATTGCCTGAATCATCCCTGCTTAAATCATCCTTGCTTGACTTGCATACTTCTTTATTATATACTTGTACAGATTTTTCAGTGGATGTCAATCTACCCAACCATCAAGTGGAATGGTTAATTTCCACTGGTTGCACGTTCCCCCAAATGTGCAGTTGTGAGTCTCCAGAAACTCTTTGGTATGTGGTCCCTCAACCACATAAACCTTCAATTGTAATGAGAGGCCACACTAATTTACACAAGGACATGTCCCCTTGTAAAATACCACACCGGGCCCTATCTGTGATTAGCCGGTCCTTCCCAAGGATGCAAACTGGAGTTCTATTCCAAAATTAGTTTTGGGTTTGACACCCAAGTGCATCGAACAAGTGTCTCCACCACCTAAGCAATTAGGTGTCTCTTCGGGAACAATATCAGGTCTAGAGGATAGTAAGTTGGCTGTTAATCCCAAACAGTTATTAAACTTGAATCAAAAATAAGATAGCGCAATACCGGTAACCTTATCCAATACTGATGATAGTTTGTGTTAGGAATTAACCTCTAAGGAAGTTAATTCTATTCTGTAGCTGCGGTACATTTCTCCTAATGCTATGTTGAAGTTTCAGTTTTGACTATGAGAACAAGTTACCATTTGAATTATAAGAACAAATTTCAGCAAGTGATATTTTGTTGCATTGGTGAAGTTATCTCACTTCAATCAGCACAATTTAGGATGTTATAATATACGTATTCTGTCACAAATTCCTTGTGTTTGTGTTATTTTTTACATTACTAATAGTTTGATATTGAGCAATCAATCATCAAGCTTGAATGAATTGGATAATGTGTTTCATATTATTCAGAAAGATACAAATTCCAAAAAGGATATCCAATTGGATGATATTAGTTCACCTGCTGTAGTTGCCCCACTTTCCAAATCCTGCATCATCATTGACAATGGTGCATCAAATCATTGCTTAGACCCAAACCTTCTTGACCTGTCAATCCACCTGTCCAATAAATGAACTGAAGAATCAACTGTTTGTGTAGCTGGGGGAGGAACTATGAAAAGCTGTGGAACCGCCAATACTCAAATACAAGTTACCAATGTTAATGGTAACATGCATCAACTTGAACTTGAGAGATCCTTACTGTTTAATGGACTGGGCACAAATCTTCCATCATTGGGACAACTGGTTAAGAAAGGTTACCAATTTTAACTCTCCGCTTCCAATATAATACTATTGTATCATCCGGAGCAACTGCCTATCCAACTTCAATTCCAATCTGATAACATGCTTTTGATTGGATGTCCATCTCTTTGCCTCAACTCAACACTGTTTATTGCATATCACTACAAAAATGGCATCAACATTTGGAACACGTAAATAATAGCTATCTGTGTCATACGCTGAAGAATCCTGACAATGGAATTGCATTTACCAACAAAGATGAAGATTTTACATGTGATATCTGTCTTACAAATCAAAGAAGAAATCCATCAATAAAAGGACATTTACACCCACCAAAAAGCCTGCAGTTTGCATACATCTAGACCTCATGGGAAAGGTTACACCACAAGCACCCGGAGGAATTTGTTATGTTCTCTGTTTTACCGACAAATTCAGCAGATATTGTTGGCCATATCTACTTTATAATACATCTAATGCTACCACTATCATCAAACATTTCATTGAAGAAATGTCATCTCAGCATCAACCAATTCAAAACCTAAGAACTGATAATGCTACCAAGTTTCTATCTGAAAATTTACCTAACCACTTTGTGGAGAAGAAAATCAGTCTGGAACTTTTTGCTCCACATACTCATCAACAAAATGGCATTGTAGAACACTCTTTTGGAATTTTATCAAATATAGTCAGCTGCCTAATGGGAGATTCCGACCAGCCTGAATATTTATGGACCGAAGCTGTCATACAAGCAGTGGAAATCTTAAATATTTGTCCTACTCTTGTTAATCAAATGAAAACACCTTTTGAAGTTCTTCATGGAAAAATTTGTCAACAATAACTTACACATGTTTGGCCCAAAATGTTTTGTTCATTTTGAAAAATCTGACTGCAGTTACAAATTTGGAGCTAAGTCATGGGAAGGAAGATTCTTGTGCAGATCTCCAGAACATTCTTCTGATACGTATCACATCTGGAATCCTGTTACCAAGACGATTGATATTTCGAGAAATATTACATTTGCTGGAGACCAATCAAACTTACCAACTAAAATCAATAAACCAATTCAAGACCAAGTACCTGATATTGAAGAAATTGATCCACTTGAACTCAACACGCATCCAATGGATACACGCAGAAAATTACAAGCTAAAGTATTCAACGTCTATGCCTATCTTGCAACTGAAGAATTCCTGCAATCTGTTGATGAACTTGATGATGACAAAGAACCTTTGTTTGTCACTACAGCCTTGAAAGAAGGTCAAATGAATAGAAACCATTATTGGCGAGATGCTATTTTAAAGGAAAATTCCAGTCTTGAAAAGAATCAAGTTGGAGAACTAGTTCCTACACCACCTGGAATTAAACGACTAGATACAAGATATTTTTTCAAGATTAAGCATGATGCAGATGGAAATGTCATCAAGTATAAGGCTTGTCATGTGGTGAAAGGTTATCATCAGAGTGAAGGAATTGACTATTCACTTACTTACTCGCCCACTGCTCTTTCAAGCTCAACTAGAATGCTCATTGCAGTAGATACTTACTTTTGTTGGAGTATCTTTATAATTGATGTGGAAACTGCTTTTCTCAACAGAATTATGCTGGAAGAACAGCCTATTTATGTCAAGCCACCAACAGATCCATTTAATCCTTTGGAGAAACATGAAGGGATGTGCTACAAATTGAAGAAAAGTCTTTATGGGTTAAAACAAGCATCACAAGTATGGAATGAAATACTCAACAATGCACTTACCAAACTCAACTTCAGCTGTAGCAGTACTGATTTTTGCGTTTATACTGGAACCATTTCTCACTCACCAATCATCATGGTCATACATGTCAACGACATCATCATTACTGGAGCCAAGAAAGAAGCAATTACCAAAGCGATCGATTGCATTTGCAATATCTTTGACCTTTCAAAAATACAGAAATTGGATCTATTTCTTGGAACAACCGTTACAACCAATTCTTTAGGTTCAACTACTTTAAGTCAGCAACACTATGTTGGTAAGCTACTTTGCACATTCCAACTTACAGAAGCTCATACTTGTCCAACTCCAGTCACTGCCAGAGGAACCCTGGATCTACTGTCTAATGATAACATCATCTACATTACTTGATGATACCAATTAGACTCTACCAGGAACTTGTTGGCAGTCTACTCTACATTAGCTCAAATACAAGACTAGACATTTCCCATTCAGTGATGCAGCTGTGCTGCAGAATATCATGTGCTACCGTAGCACATCTAAAAGCAGCAAAGATAGTACTCCAATGCCTTAAAGGAAATTCTATTTGGCCAACATCATCCTAAAAAAGATTCTGATCCTGTTAATCCTTCAACTACTGGCTATGCAGATTCCAATTGGGCAGGATGTAAAGACACATGCAAATCTACTGGAGGATTTGTACTCTACTTAGCAAATGGACCAATCAGATGGAAATCTAAACTACAAAGCATCATTGCTCATTCATCAACCAAAGCAGAATATACATCATTAAACTCAGCAACCATTGAAACAATTTTTTTACGCAATCTACTAAACAACTTTGGAATCAAACTTTCTGAACCTATAACTATTTCTGAAGATACAAGTACCAAGAGTTTAGCTGAAAACCAAATTAATCATCAGCGTAGTAAGCATATTGATGTCAAGTATCATTACATTTGAAATTGTGTCACCAACAAGCTTATCAAGATCACTTACATTCCAACTGAAGACAACTTAGCAGATATTTTAACAAAGACATTATTGGGTTCCACTCATATCAAACCTATTCAATCACTTCTCAATCTCAAACACCATTAAAAAGGAGTGCAGCAGGCTCTGAACTGTTGTACTTCAAATGTGCCATCACTCTAGTAGTACCAGCATGGGGGGGGGGGGGTGTCAGGATGTTTACCAGTCCTGCTATCTCTTTAAACTGCTACAGCAAAACTGCTCGACTATGTTTATAAATGTTTGTCTATGTTCACTCTTCTCAAGTTTGATAAAACTAGTACATTTATATTAAATCTTTACTTTACTTTGCTGTTTACCTACCCTCTGCTGTACATCGGACTTTACTCCACCTTAGGTACTAATATATTATATTATTGTATTGTCTCCTCCTTCCTTTTAACAATGCCGGACATATGCAATTGATATTAGCCAAACTACAATATAATATGCATATACTTGAATCTACAGTACAAATCTTTAGGAATTGTCAATATAAGAGAAATATGCATCAGCTATGTACGCACAACTATAACTGGTCAGATCCTAACACATAACTTGGAGGGATTGTTGAAATATGTATAAAAATATAAACATATATACATATGCCAACAATTGTTATCTATCTGATGCTCCTTTTTTGCATTAACATAATTTCATTGAATGACTTTTTATCTGTTGCATTAAAGTTGCAATGCAAAGCTAAATGATACTACTATTGAGGTTGTTCAATACTCTGTATTGACCTGAGTTAATTAGAGTTTGAGTAAAAATTGAAATTTACATGTGACTCAATGAGTTAATGATAATGTAAAAAATTTGATGGCTTTGGAAAGAGCTTAAAAGAAGAGTTAAAATATAATTTCTTAGACTTGATTATACTGAAACTATTTATTGTTAATGGCATGATATCTCTTCAGTGGTGCTTTGCGGTATTTTGATGCAGTTTCTTGCTTGAAAATTTTGCCATGTTGTCCAAAAATTTGAGTGCATGTAGCTCAAATGAGTGTGCTGAATAGTTATTTTGTAAACTGTTTCATCAATTACATTTTTATTTAATTAACTGTATTACCTGCATATGGTTCTAAAGTTTTGTGGTGCTATTGTTGTTTTTGACCTTCTGAAGAGTCAGAGTTTTGGGCCAAAACTTTGGATCTTTCAATTAAAATTACATAGCGGCCTACAGCCCCTGTATTGACAGCAATTTTACAAATTCAAACTTAATAATGAGCCTAGTTTGAGACCAAGCACTATATTGGTCAAATTACTTTCCAGCACAAAGTGCTACACAGATTTAAATGGGCAAAATGTAAATATTTTTTCTTTTTAACTGAGCTTAAAGAACTGCTATGTGAAACTGGCAAAAATACAAAGTTGCATTCCTTGATTTTAATTTATTATTTTAAATCTGCATAGAGTTTCTAATATGCTCATAAAGCATAAATACATTTAATTGATTTTTATTTTTTACTACATTTCAATTTCTTTTTATTATATCCTAGCTTTTAAGGCATAAATAACTACTTTCAAAGGAACTATGGATAGCAAACTTTTAGAATTTGCTAGTACAAAACTTTCACAAATAAATTTTTTATGCAAAATATTACATTCAAGCTAATACGCATTTTTTATTGTTGTACAAGTACTTCCGCATTTTATTGATTGTTCTGAACTGTTTATATCTACATTGTTGTTACTCTCAGTAAACAACTCAACAGATTTGATTTCAAGTCTAGTCGTTGACAAAAACAAGCAAATACATGATTGAATCGAACAGAACAGAAGCTAAGTATAAAGTTGATTGACAAGACTTGAATACAAGACTAATAAGGCTACTTGAGTGATCAGAAGTGAATCATTTAATCAATATATTTCATAGTTCAAGTTCAATGATGATTTGCCATAAAATATTGTAGAAGTTTAAAAGTGATTTGCCACTTTTGAAACAACCATACTATACCAATTTTATTCTCTATTAGATGCAGTAATCAGAGCAATTGTTACATTAACTTGTTAAATTTTGAATTACACCCAGTCAACTTGAAAAAAACTAAACAGACTTGGAATGATTTTTTCTTATTTTTCATTTTTCAGTGTACATTTCTTATAATTTTTCAGAAAAATCATGTGTTTCATGCCAGCAAAAGGAAGAATTAGTGCAAACTACACTTAATATTTAGTTTGCTACTGCAAAATCTATTCTAAAATTTTTGAATTTTTGCCAACATTACAATTGCAGTTTACCAATGCTAGCATCAAAATGAAACAGCAAATGCCAATGTGCAGTTTGTAATACTGATGCTGTTGTATGTGCATTGGATAATCATTTTTCCCAAAAAACAGTTACTAATTGTGTAAAAAGTATTTTGATAACTGATTAAAGCACTGCACTGAGTCTAAGAATTGATTGTCTACAACCTACAGTCACTGACCACATATATCTTTAACAACCAACAAAACCAACAAATCCAACTACTTCTTAATGAATTTGTAAAATTGCATGAAAAGTTGCCAGAATATTACGCATTGAATATAAATTACTACTGTTTCTAGTATTTGCTGATGTTTGGTTTGTGTAGTAAGTAAATCTAGCAATAATTTTTTACATTTAAATTTTTATAAAAATATACTAAGCAAATATCACAACTTTGATTCAATTATACAAGCAATATTTTGACTTTGGACATTCAGTATCCATGGTTGAAATGGTAATTAGGTGCTACCAAATATATATTACATTTTACTTAGTAATATTTTTAAAATGCTATTCACTTGAAATTTTTAATACAGAGATCATAACTAATCATTCAAAGAATACTTTTCAATTGAATTCTTGATGAAACTAGTGAAACTACAGTCAGAAAAATCTTTGAAGCAGTTAGAAATGCAACTGAAAAAAGTGTTGGAAAATACTTGGACAGAAATTACTCATTGAAAGAAATTACAAGAAGTTACCAATGTTTTGAGATTTAAAATATATAGTCAGCAAGACAAAACAATACTCTTGGATTTTTTGCACCTATGCTGATAAATCAACAGCAAAGCAAGAAGGCTAAAGTGGAAAAAGTTGTTCTGAGTATGAAAAAACTGCAAATGGAGGGCTGTGTAAAAATTAGTTGTGAAAGTTTGTATCAGGGTTGTATGAATTGTATTACAAGTATCTAAATCTTTTGAAAGTGGTCATTTGCAACTTATTGAATATTTTCCAAAAAAATATTTTAACTCATCAAAACAGTTTTGGATAGAGATATTACCAATGAAATAGTTGCAATGGTTTAAAAATGGGTGTTCTCTAGCTCCATGAGAGGATGTTGTATATGCAATACATTAGTACTTTAATGGTTTTAGGTCGGATCTTACTGTTAGAATTGTTGGCATTCATTGATGAATAAAGCCAGTTTTATTTGATTACTCAGTTATTCTCACAAGTTGACAATAGTCAGTTATTAACTATATTTTAAAGGATCCAAAATGATGCTTCTAATCATGTTTCACTATTTATTACAATCAACGTTTGCATGCTAATTCACTGAATCTTACAAGAGGTTCTAACACTTACTACCCTTTATGATGCACAAGCTACTAACTTTATGAATACAGTTTCAAAAGTAGCTGATAATACGAATGAAATGTCCAATGTAAAATAATTATCAGTAGCAATAACAAACCTAGCAAGTGATGGTGGTTATGCTGATGCTGAACTTAATAATGGCTTTACTTTAAATAGAGCTTCTTTTTTGGCAAACAGTCAGCAGATAGAAGTAGCCAAAACATATGGATCTGATGTAGCCTAGCAAGTGTATCAACTAATTTTGTCACAATATTAAGAAGTGTCAGGAATTAACCCCTAATGGAGTTATTTATATTCTGTAGCTACGGTATGCTTCTTTTGATATCATGTTGAAGTTTCAGTTTAAGCTATGAGAACAAATTTTGGTTTAGATCGTGAGAACAAGTTTCAGTAAGTGATATTTTATTGTGTTGATGAGGCTATTTCACCTATCAACGCAATTTAGGATATAATAATATATGTATTCTGCCACAAATTTTTTGTATTCATGTTTTGTGTTACATTTCTAACAAGAAGGGAATAATAATTCAACTTATATCATACAGGTATTGCATATTTGGTGAAACTAAGTACATGTATCCACTTTCTGTGGATGTCAGAATTATTGGTCACAAGAGGCATTACCAAAAAATATTAGAAGGGTGTTGTTCAAGCTATTTTGGCTATTATACCACATGTATTTGCAATGCCATGTTTTTGTTGTATCTCTAATGCTTAACAGAAAGAAATGCCTTTCAAACACTGCAGCTAAAGATGATATGGAATAGCCAAGCAACATTTTTGGAAAGGGAAATATGGCAATTGACAATCATGTCGAGTAATTGCTGGTCAACTTTAATCTAGATTGAGCTTTGCCCTTGGAGAAAATCAATAAATCAGAAGTACCAAAACTTTGTTTATCTTCCCACCATTGACTTCTTACATTTGCCATAAACACAGTCAATATGGTTGATTCTTTACTTGTGACCTTTGAGTGAGCTTTTGCTTGCAATCGTCACTTCTGTTTCTTTTATGATATTATTTTTTAGATATTATTAAGCATTAAATAATGAAAAGTTGGAAGTTGCACAATTTTTCCATCTTGTTTATAACCTACTCACTCAAACCTTTCAAACGTTTTGCGCTATGCAGTTACTGGACCCCGTGCTGCTGGGTCCGTAAGTGGACCCATTAAATATGCATCATGAATCTGGCTTAAAATTAGGCTTAAATGGGCTAGTTTACAGTTTACAACATAAAATTGTTCAACTGACTAACACGACTTACTTAAGTTCTGACTCCGATTTTCGACGAGACTGTATAGCAATGTAAATATTTATTGATGATAGGTATATAAAGCACTCATTTTATCAATTTCATAAATGATTGCTTTTTCAAACTTGCGAACCGCTATTCTCGTGACATATCTTAGTGTCGCGTTTTCATTTGTTTCTAAACAACTTGTTTCTAACTCTGCAAATACAGTAATTCAATCGAGACAGAGGTCAAACTGTCCAGCAATGTCTGACTCTAATGAAATTCGTCCAATAGTGACGCTTAAATTAGCGGTAGATCAACAAGGAGCTGTAGATGATATGAGTACAAAGCCCCAGCGGTTCACTAGTAGTGAATCTCTTGATGCTGTTCATAGGTGCGTTGCCATTTGCATGAGTTATCAAGTATGAAGCTTCGACGCTGTGATGTCAAGTTTTATAAGTCCCGAAATACCTGTCATGTTAATATGTTGGAATTATCATTAACGGTTATATCGCTGCTCATAGACTCCGTCGAGACTCTGGGGCTATTGTAGTAGGAGTTGGAACTGTGGTAAGAGATAATCCAAGCCTAACAGTGCGTCGAGTTCCTTTATTAAATGGACAAAAGCAGCCTCTTCGAGTTGTTCTCGATAGAAATCTGCGTATACCTGATGCAGAAGAATGCCAGCTACTCAGTGATGGAAATCCAACTGTGGTAGTCTTCACTGATGATCCCGATACTTTTTCAAAAGCTAGGGCAGCTGAACTTATGATGAGTGTCCTTGGTCTGCCGGTTTCTATTGTAGATATACCAACTGACACTCCAAAGGTAAACAGACCATAAAGCGTGATCAAACCCTCCACAACAAAAATTTTTACTGAAATGAATTGCATTATCATGCAACAAAAAACTAGATATAATTGCAATGATTTCAAGCCCTCTGAATTTTAAAACAAAATAATGTCACTAAGTCGCATAGTTTTGAGAAAAAAATTCATGTTCATTACAACTTCACTCTAATACGACATGCCTATTAAATTTACATCTAATAGCTATGTACCATTCAGGAAATTCCGAACAGTCTTGAGGATGAACAGTAATAAAATGAAATTTTTCCTAGTGAACTTATTGCAATTATAGCAAAATCCTAATATGACTGTTGTCATATTGCAATCTATTCTTCTGGGGGTTTGGGCATGGTTTTACGTTTTTGTGAAAATTTATTTTAAAGAACAAAATTCAATAAACTCTACTTTTCATTGATATATACTCAGAAAATCTACAAAATATATGAATATTACTAAATTCGGAAGAAATTTTTGGTATTAGGACAACTGGAACAAGATTTGAGTATTTATAAGTCACACTGAAAACTGAAATTATTGATTTTTCATCAAACGATTATTCCATCTTCAAGGCCTATAGTAGTTGTAAATCTTTTTTTCAATTGTGCGATTGTTACTAAAACAGTCCCCAACCCAAGTCAAATTATCCTTATTTCGGTTATTGAACTTTTTGCCTTGCTTTTTCCTTGCTGATTGAACTATTCTAACCCATTTAACTCAATGGACATTTGCTATATTAGTCATGGTCAGAGTGTTAGATTAACTGTAAATGTCTTTTGTTTCATACGTACAATATATAGATTTTTATAGCTACTAAATTTTCATTACGAAATCCCTCGAATTACGTGGTTATCATGACCTGCGCAAATATTGCATTTATTGAAACGAAACTTATGTGATTTTTTCGCAGAACATCATTTGAAAATAGTTATTGACTGTACTAAAATACTTTTCTATTTTAATTGAAATTCTACCTGTGTCATCTGAAATGTAGCATTAATTTAGGAATTGGGCTAATTTGAGAAATTATTTTCTTCATGAAATGCTCAATAAATCAGTTCAGCTTTATCAGATTTAAACAAATTTTGTCCATCCTGTAATAGATGCAAAAATTCCACAATTAATTATTTAAACAACTACTTCAAATTTCATTGAATATATCGTTTCAAACATTCAATATGCATTGTGTTTGAATTATAGTTGATACTCTACGAATCGATAGTCTATTATTTGATAGTTTTACGTTCCACTGGCCTCCCACTGCTGGTACATTAATATATTGTGCCCAATAAATTCTATCAATTAACTTATAGTTTTGGGTGTAATTGATGGTATCACTTTAAGTAATATCAACTATACGATTCTTAATTATTTTATTCATAATTTGGTAAAATATTGATGAGATACCCTTAATGTTTTACAGATAAGTATTTATAAGCAGTTTCAAATGAGCTAATATCTTCAAAGTATTTGAATGCAAATTGTAGAGTGTTCTATTAATTTCTCTATTATTGCTTTATTCAGGAAGGTTGTCCTCTGGATAAAATTGTTTCTCTCCTAGGTAAACAAGGCATATCGCACATAATGATCGAAGGAGGACCTTGTATAGCTAAATCATTTTTATCCAGTAATCTGGTTGATAGAGCAATTATCATTAGGGCGCCAATGTTGTTTAGCAAACCGGTACCCGGGGGAATCGACAACTCGTTGCTCGAGTCAAGTGGACTTTCTCTAGTCGGTACTACTGAGTGGGGTCAAGATTTGGTTGAGTGCTGGTCGAGAGAGGGATTAGACTGGCCACAAGGAGGAGTAGGAAATTGGCCTTAGGGCTGCCATAGAATTAAAGTAAACGTTGGATATAACAATTTTGCTTTCATGAATTTTTCAATTATAAAAAATAAACGAAAAATTAAATTATACCAAGTTCATATTTTCTGTTGTAGCTAATTTAGAATGTATAGAATTAATTCGGTGGTCCCTACAATTATGTTTTTAAGAAAACTTTGTTTTAACCCGAAATGTTAAACCTCATCAATAGAACAATAGTTTGTTAAGTTTTTCTCTTTTTGTAGAAGATAATGTTATTGTTATGTCATCATGAAAAAAAATTACAGCTGAACTCGTTATCAGTAAGTTTTTCTAAATTTACATACATTTAATGATATAGAATATTACTATAAGAGCTTTAAAAGTTCGACTGCAGTGCATTTAATTTTTATAGCCAAGTTTTGGGGATTTTCGAATTCTGCCAACCTGACAGCGCTGACTAAACTTTGTCAAAACTATATCTAAACAAGAAAAGACCATAATTTTTTCTGTATGTTTTTTTGCCATCATTTTTATGCTTTTTCATGAAATGATAGTACATCTCAGTGCATTCACAAAGAAAAAGTATTAATATTTAAAGTTTCCTAAAGCATGTATAATGATTAATAAGTCTGGATCATTCTCTAAATGATATTTAAAGATTGTAGTTACATATATCTACTGATTCATATTCAGCGTTTTTAACTAAAAATGAAAAGAAGGGTAGAGAAGCACTTGCTCTAAAAAAAGATGCATTAAGTTTCAGGTCGCTGATTAATGCGGATATTACTAAGGCCCTGCGATTGAAAGTTCATGATATACTCCACAATAATTCAGAGAAAAAGAAAGACAAATATAAGAGAAGACTTGGCTATAGTGATCTCGTCAAAGATGAAAAAAAGAGAAGACTTGGCTATAGTGATCTCGTCAAAGATGAAAAAAAGAGAAAACGAACATGCTGAAAAAATAATGTAAATTTCAAAGAGAAATTATGTTCCTTCTTTGTTGATGATAATGATAATGCTGCTCAAAAAAGATTCATTTTAGAGAAGGAAAAAGTTGAGTATGGCTGAAATCGAGAAAATATTTTGGAACAGGTCATTGTTAAAATTATTCAGTGACACATTACTTGATTTTTTTAACAAATCAAACAAATTAAAAGCAAAAATATGCCCTGCAATATGAGCAATTATGGAGCATAGCCACATTAAACTTATCAATCCTTAAATTACATTGCTCAATAGGTCTAAAATAGTTTATCGATAAGGATTACATAAAAGTTTTACATAATTTAGATGATCTGGATGGGACTTGAGCCTGTCAAAGTATTGCTCGAAAAGCAGCAAAATAGCTTTGTTGAGTTGGCTGGTGAACGATATCAGTCTTTTTTAAATACTTTCATTTTGTAAATGATTGACAAGTCTAAATGTGTTTGAGTAGAAAAGTTAAAATTTGAGCAGTACTAATTACAGAATCTATATTAATACTAGTCCTGCTTTATTTATATAAATTTGAATGTCTATACATTCAAATTTATATGTATGTATACGTTTATGAATTTAAAACAACATTTATAAAGATTAGTTACAAAAAAGGCCATTACAGATTGGAGAGTACTTGCAGTGAGGCTTTCAGTTTCAAGGAATTTCATTGGCAAGAAATTTCCATCAGTCGATTCTGTGGTGCTACATATTTGATCATTCAGCAGAATACTCAGATATGATGTACAACAAAGCACAAAATCAAATGAATTGACACATATTTTATGCCATTGCAACAAAATCCACTGGCAGAAAAAAATGTAAAAGAAAATAAAAACAAACTATGTCTTGCAGTTGTAAAAGGAAGATAATTTTATAAAAATTTGACATAAATCCGAGTGAAATATGTATTGATAGTGTTTTCAGTTGTCAGGAATGCAAAATACAATGAACAAGAATGAAACATGTACATTACATTTACTGACTTGTGTTGATAGAAGTGA
>JAULBW010028715.1:0-78293 GCA_032358265.1 Vaucheria bursata
CTTTTATATCTTTATTAAATCTTTTCTTTGCTTTTGCTGTTTGCCTGCCCTCTGCCGTACATCGGACTTTGCCCACTCTAGGTACCTCTTAATATATTATTGTGTTGTCTCCTTCATCCTTCCAACACTTCCAGAGCTTTTTGATTTCTTGCATCATTGTATTTTAAAAGTGTTTGGAATTCTTATCATCAGTGTCAATGGATTGCAGAACTTCATCACAGATGACTAAGCTGTCTTCTTGCTAATTCTGTCCAAGGGTGCAGTTTTGCAATATTCTCACTAACTCATTGATATATTTATCATCTTCATGCAAAAATGCTAGACCTAATGGCACAAAAAAATGACTATATCTAACTTTCTAAAGCAAAAGTTTGAATACCCTTGCTCAATATCATTCCAAATGAATTTGACTAGATTTGCAGCAACAAATCAATGTACCAGTTTTAAAAAATGCAGTGCCCACAGATTCTCTTTTTACTCTTGTTGCTGCTGTCAATAAACACTTTAATATGATGAGGGATTATCTTGAATATCAATAATTTCTTTGATCAGCAAAACTTGTACTGCTTCTTCAATGCAGTATTGATAATAATATCTATTTGCTACTTCTATGATGTAACATTGGCAGGAAAATACTATTAAGAATTGACTTCCATAAGAGTTGATTACATACTTGTAGCTGCAGTAAGTTCTTCTTGAAGTATTTATGACACTCTAAGTAAATTAGCCACATGGATGCCAGTAGTTATACTATTTGTTAAGTTGATAAAGTTACTTCACTTCTATCAACACATCTAGTACATGATAAATATATACATTTTTGTCACAGTTTTCTTGTGCTTTGCCATGCATTGCATTTATAATAAACATATAAAATGAATTCTGCTCACTTTGAATGCAGTAAAATGACCTGGAGCCATATATAATGTAAGAAGTATTTTATGCCTAGTTCTTTAGAAATGTAAGGTTCAACAACTTGGTCAAACTAGTTGTTAAATGTGGGAACATTGACCTGTAGATTGCTTTGCTGAAAATACAAAATTGACCAAGTATTACCCAATATATAGGTTGGATTTTTATATTTTTGAATCATCACTACTGAAACACATTCAGTTTTCATAGCATTGCAACAATCCATGACTGCGATCTTGGAATTTGGTTCCTTCTTGTCAGGATTTCTATATATTACTGTTCTAATTCACCATTTCAGATCATAACCCGTGACCTGTTCTATCCGTCAATATCTTTTGTGAACCATTTCATAACTCATTTTCATTCTATCTGTCTATCTGTGATTTTCCGGATTTGCTCTACAAAACCTAACAGTTCATTCCATGAAGTTCCTTTATCGACATTTCCGATCCACTCGCAATTGCAGCATTTTTACATTACTAGCTGAAATTGGAATTCCTTTTGGTTTTCCGTAAACTTCTTTGCAATTTTGAGGAGACTCTTTGGATTTCTACAAACTATTGTGTATTTTGCTTTCTTCTTATCACCACATTTTTCTACTTTTCCGAGCAGAAGTATGCTAACTCTAGCAGCACGCTCCCATAGCGTGCAATAAGTAGAGGTCACTAATAAATATACATCCTTACTCTATCTTTCTTTTCTTGTTTGTTGTTTCCTCGCACTGTGATTACACTCACAGCGCGTTGTATATTCTTATCTTTCTCTCTTTTTTTCTGACACTTCTTTCTGCACACAGTAATAATCCTCCCTACGAAGCAGCACTTTATATTGAGGGAGAAGGTGGTGAAGCAAAGCCATTTTGTCCATATTCTAAATACAGCTTAGATTGTACTCATCAATTGTCTTGAATAAGTGTTCTAGGAACATGAGCAATTCCAGATTTTCAGGATCTAATATATTTTTGCCATACAATTCATCTTAAAACCATGATTCACTTATATGTTATATTGTATGTTCATGTACAATTCCATCAGGGGGTTATATTTGTTAGGATATTTACTGCTCTAGTATCTGGATTCTACCCTGTTTATATGTTACCCTGATTTATCCATCATTTCACCAAAGTTATTTTGTAATGTCTTTCAAGATCAACAATTTAATTTTTAGTTTCACAAGATATTTCATGCAACCCGCAAGGTTATCCCCATGCGGCCTGCATGACATTATTACAATTAACAAATTTCTTCTCGCTCTTCTACATTATTGCAATATGCACAGTACTCTGGTATTCATGGTGCTGTTGCTGAGTCACTGTAGTTGTTGGTCATCCACTTCAATTAATAATTTATTTTTTATATATTCTCTTTTTCTTTTTTTGTTCGATTAATAGTATTTATAGTTTGATCTAGTTTGTTTTGTATGCACCTAAAATAATTTTTGAGGTGCTGACAAAATTTGTTTTGGTCAACACATAAGATAAGATTAATATAATCACATTTTTTGGGTAATATTTTTGTTTCACTTGTTTTGCTCTGGCTTTTTGGATTATGCGTTAGCGTTATTAGTCTTAACACAGATCATTTTTACTAGCTTTTTCACCTTTGCAATATAAATTGATTGTGTTCAGATCACAGTGTTCAAAGAAATTTTTGTGCTATCCCCTGATGCTTTGAAATCATCTCTTAATATATATGAAGTTTGGACATGTAATTGTTAGGAATTAACTTCTTAAAGAGTTAATTCTCTTTATTGCTGCGTACATGCTTCAAGAAGATTTGTATAACTGTACAGTTCAAGAAGATTTGTATAATTCATGGAGAGTCACAACTCAAGTTCAAGGAGAGTCATGCATTCTTTTGTATCTTGTCATGTTGATAGAGTGTCCTTACTTCTATCAACACAAGTCAGTAAATGTAATGTACATGTTTTCATTCTTGTTCATTGTATTTTGCATTCCTAACAGTAATGCTATGTACAAAATCATTGTTAATTGCAAATAGAGGGACATTTTACACCCAACATCAATCCAAGGACAAAGTCTTTCCTCAAACTCTGGATGTTTTGCTTACATTTCACAAAAAGTAGACTTTTGCTTGGCAATGTCTTGGTCATGAGCACACTTTCATTGACCTCAAACTGCTGTGCAACACTTCGGATTGGAGAACCATTCAATTGTTCTAGTATTTCGATTATTTCTAGCTGGTTACGATCATTCAGCCAAGGGCTAGCACTGGAATTGTATTTTTAGAATTTAAAGAGTTCCAGAGCTACAAATTTAATA
The DNA here is from genome assembly GCA_032358265.1 of Vaucheria bursata. Lineage (NCBI taxonomy): Eukaryota > Xanthophyceae > Vaucheriales > Vaucheriaceae > Vaucheria > Vaucheria bursata. The sequence continues at coordinate 3,194 of JAULBW010028715.1, forward strand.
CAATTATAATGTACTAAATGAATGATTGAGTTGTAGTAGGACGGATTGCTGCCCTCCACCACTTTGTACCCCCCAACATATAAGTCTGCATCTCAGTGAAGTCTTCATTTCCTCATCACAATCAGTGTGCAGACTTAAGTGTAAGACTACTATACTGCTTATAAAATATCAATTCACATGATTCAAGATTTTATTCCAGTAATTTCACGTTTATTTTTTAGTAGATAGAGAATCAGAACTCTATCAATATCTATTTATCTAGTTCTTTTTTTCCATTAGAACTTTATTCGTGATCAAAAGTTTAGTATCAAATGTAATAAATCTTTTGTGTATGAAAGGTAAATTGCAGAAACTTTTCATTTTGTTCAAAGATACAAGGTGTCCGACTTGAGAAGTTTCACTCTATAACCAATTGGAAGCTTTTCCACACCAAAATTCTTACCACCAGCTCTGCCTGATGCTCAATACATAGCATTACTCTTGGGATGATAAGCTGCATTGCCTTGAATGGTCCCCCAATTTGAGAAAGAAAATTCATGCTGGTAAAAATTATATGAATTTCTAAGCCTCAGATTGCAGGTGCAATGCATTGAACAATTTTGTCATTTCGAATTCAAGTTTTTATCGAACATTTGCGATTGAACGAATTTCATCTATAAACTTAGATTGACCAATAGAAATTGAATCTATATTTTTCTTTCAAATTAAATTTCAAGATGGCTTGTATGAGTTGTTTATGAGTTGTTTATGAACCATAATTTACTCCAAAAATTCCTCTCATGAAATAGTGCCAGCGAGCTATTTCTTAGAGTTTACCTACTAGTTGATTGCTTCCATCGACTTCGAAACATGGCAAGTAATACTTCATCGGAATATGTGCTTGCGGATTTATTTTCTCATTTCCAATATATTATCTCTTCTTGTGTATTAGAATCCCATTACGCAATGGATACTGAACAATTTAGAATCTCAAAAAGACAGAGACAAGGCTTTTGATGAGTTATTGACTACATCGGAAAAGTTCAGAAAAGATTCTGTTCATGTGAGGAGCCTGCCAATGATGCCTGATAAATGGTGGCAGGTAAGGAAAAAGAATATTTACGATGCTAGCTGTTTTGTAATTTTGATTTTATGATTCAACATATGTCATTATATGCTATTATTATAAAATGAATATCTTTGATAGAAATTTAGTTATGCAATTTTTTTCATTTATTGATTTTCAGCCTAAGATAAGTCAAAGCATAAAATATCTATATTTCCATAAAAAGCACATTTTTAGGTTATTTCTCCTAGCCATAATTTTTTAAATTTGTTTCTTGTCATGTTTCACTTTTTTTAGAGTGAAGAAGCGTTCCAAAAATATTCTTCCGATTCCAAACCTTTTTTACGTGGAGTGGGTAAGCTCAACGAGGCCAATTCATTAAGGACCACACTTGCTTACCACCAGCACGTGGTGGCTTCTATGGAGAAAAAAGATTCTGCATAAGTATATCTTTCATCTACAAAATTGTTTGAAAATTGTACAGTAAATTTGATAAACCTTTATGCTTTTTATAGGCAATAGAAAAAAATACCATTTTGCTCCCAATATAGCAACATATTTCTTACATTACAATATTATTACAAATCTGCGATAAAAATAAAAAAAACAAAAATTATTTAAAGTAGTGTAACTAGTTCATGGCATTACTTATAATGGAAAATTTTTGCATTCGTGCATTTAAAATATTTTGATTTAGATGGTAATCAAATTATAAGCTAATTTCTCATCTGGATAGTAAAAACATTCTGCCTTCAAAGTTTTCTATTCTCTCCTTATATCTGCCCTAACCCTGACCACAATTTCATTACTTTTTCGATTATTTCAGTTTTTCTTCATATTTTCTGCTGTTTTTTCGTTAAAGTTAAAAAAATTAGTTTTTCACGAGCAAATGAAAATAAAAAATTACAAAGTAAATGTTAAAAAAAATTGTACGAAAAGGTAGATTTTTTTTGCTATTCATTTTTTTGCTGAAACTATAGGTCAGAGATTGATGTATGCAATTTCCCCGAACTAGTTAAAATGACTGTCAAATTTAGTAATATATTGCTAATGGAGGATTTCATTTAATAATATCTTGATTTTATTTGCTTTTCTATGATTACCATTAAATACATATCATTAGGACACTACCATAGTTAAAGAACTGAAAAAGCGTGTCAAGTCTCAATGAAAGTTTTAAATCCAGATGGACTAGTTAGATTTAAATTGTAGAAAAAAAATCTCAAGAGTGTAAAATAAGCAACATACAATTTTTTTTGTTTTTCTAGTTGAATCCTGCGTTAGTGATCCGAATGTAATGTGCTATCAAGAGTATAAAAATCTGTATTTTATGACAAAAAATCAAAACAATTGAAGTAAATTTCCTACATATTTTTTCTATATTGAAAAATAATTCAGCTGTACAGTACAAAATGCACGGATAGAAGTTTTACCGATACTTTTCAAATCTTAATCTTGAACTTTGGTTGTTTCGTTTTTATGCCCTGGATAGTTGCAGAACTATTTTAATAATGAATATTTCATAAATCATATATGCAACATTTGTGGGATTATCATGAGAGTGGCTGTGAGAATGAGTAGTCACATTGGATCTAGATTGTTCTTTACAGTGTGTTCTAAAAGACATGTTAATTACATCAACTGCTAGTATGCTTTGTTCAAGTAATCATATTGGTATGCACATTATACATATTTTGAAAAAACTGCAGAATATCAGGATTAAAGTCATTTTCACCAACACTATCGATGCCATAAGTACTCTTGCTACTACTTTGAGATGACGAGTGCTTCACATTCAGCACCAATACTTTCATCTTATAATACAAGTAAAATTAAAAAACAAAGTTTTAATTGATTGGATTGCAGTCTCATCGCTTAGGTTGAATTTCCTACTATATTGCTCGGTGAATTGGTCAGAATTGTCAATTTGCCAGTTATGTGGAATCCTACTATATGCCTTGTTTTATCTTCCATACAGCCACATATAATGATTATTTACAGCATTTAACTTGTAGAGCATGCGTGGCAAAGTTGAGGATAAAAGGATTTAGTGTGAGGTATGAATATGCCTGCTAGTAATGGATATATATAACTGGACCAATGGCAGACTTGAAAAACTAGCAAGATTAAACTTCAAAAACTAGAAAAAGTATGCAGTAGATATACCTTGAATAAGAACTTGAGCTTTCTGTCAGAATTGAATTTATCATTTGCAGAGCATTACTTTATGCACATTGTATCTGCATGATAATGATGATTTCTTGCATAAGCAATAATCAAAATGAACGTCATTTAAGTTTTATTTAATCTGTATTGTTTAGAGAAACTGAATATTCATGTTCAAATGCGGTGCAATCTGGACATGATGCATGCTTTCTTGGGCTAAAGGCAGCAAAGCTGAGTTAAATCACCAGTGTGATTGACTATTTTAGTCAATTTAAGGCTCAATTCATTTTTAGCTACCACCTCAAGTCCACCAAAAGTCCGAAGATTCGTGATATATTAAAGTTGGAATTTATTTTGAAAATAATTAGCAACGCCGTATGACGGCATTTTTTACATTAGAAACTAGCTCTTGAAAAACTAGTAAATAACTTCCTGATGGCGACGCGAGATCTAACAGGTGAAGTTCATTTTCGTATTTCTAAAGATATTAAATTTGTGAACGCCAGAGTTTGTTTCAATTTCAGGCCGTTTTCTACAGCTGCGGGAGTATCGATTTGGCTCTGCTCAAAGACGACATGGTGAAACTTACGTCGGTTTGCTAGAGGTATAATATGATCAATAATGAATATTTAGAGACTGAATTAATTAGGTTGTAGGCATAAATTTTATTCCTCTGCTTTCATTCTCATTTATGAGCTATCATATCTGGTTCAGTGATTACTAGCTAAATTTTATTTCACAATTTTTGAAGCATTGGGAGCTACTTTAGATTTATCCTTTGGAAGATATTCCTTTCACTTTTGACAAACATGTAAAAATAATATTATAATAGAAATGAAATTTTTATTTTTGTAAGTCATTTCGAAATATCTCGACATTTGATGATCTAGGATGCCGGTTCCACGACGGACTGGACCTCTACCAAGGCTCATTTCTCTCCAATTTGGATAGATCGAGTAAATAGTGTCGATGCCGACCTGAAACAAATCAAGATCAGCATGCAAGAACTCGGGACATTGCATACAAAGAGACTCATGGTATCGTTTGATGATATAGATGAGCAACATAAGGAAAAGGAAATAGCTCTGCTGACACTGGTACATACATATTTATAAACATTTCAAGGTTATCATAAATATATCTACCTAAATTTTTTTCATTTTAATCTGTTCTATTCTTCTCATACTAGCTAAAACGATGTCGCATAGTGAACAAGAAAAAAAATAATTCAGAGAGCCAGTAAATTACATCTGCGTATCTTTTCTAAATTCGTTGCATTATCAGTGTTTGAATTTTTAAATATCGTTAAAAAGTGCTAGTTTTACGCTTACATTGTAGGTTGCGATAAACAAATATGATGTTCTATTAAATTTTTAACAAATTAAAATTTTGAATCACCAAAATGATTCAACAGTGCAGATTTATCTGTAGCCCCCCAAAGCTTTGTACAGTTGGCCATTATCTTGGTTTTAATTACAGAAATTTCTATTTTATCAACATAAATTAGGTCTATTGAAAATGTCTCTTGTCTACAAAAATGCTTTTAATGTGAATAATTTGATAAGCACCCATATTGTGATGCATATGAATCGATGTGGTATCAACTGCATTTGTCAATATTTATCGGTCCTTGAAATACGCAAATGATGCTGGTTTCCTTTGTATGCCCTTATGCAATTCCTTTTTTCCTTGTAGGATATAACTCGATGCTTTCGACACGCAGAGAAAGAATTGAAACATATTATGCTAGATGGCGGAGGACCACGTACGCAAGTTGAGGAATCAGTGCGGCTAAATATCCAAAAATCAACAGCAAGAAAGCTTCAGAATCTATCCATGCTCTTTCGCACATCTCAAAAAGATTACTTGAAAAGGCTAAAGAAACAGAAAGAAGGTGGAGGAGATTTTGATTTTTTGGAAGCTGAAAATATAGCTGCAGTTAAGGTAAATTAATTTGCACTGGGTTAATGCTATGTATTAGTCCTAGAGAACCCCCTCAATCGTACAGTAGGGGAGCTTTAGCATCCAAGAGAAATTGATTATTTTTATTAAGTTTAAGCTTCATTTAGTAAATCAAAATGAGCGAATTAATTATGCAGTACAATTTTGAGGGGAGGGGGATTATTCAGGATTTGCCTTGTGTAAATATAGCTTGTTCCTTTATAATTCATGGAACGAATCAGATTCTCATGTTGTATGAACATGGCAGTGATCAGATAAAAGAAAGCTGTCCAATTCAATTTGTCGAATACAGTAAAATTTTAACATTCATTGGACTTTATGCGAAATTTATGATGCTATAAACTTCGCAACTAACGGATATGATAACAGATAATGAAGGTGTTACATCGTGGCCAAGTTCAGCTTCAGATTTTCTGGTAACGAGTTAGTTTGGCAATTCAAAAAATCGTATTTTTTTAGTGCCATCGCTTCTATTAACATTATCCGTTTTTTTATAGGAAGGATATAAACTTTCTCTGCGTATAATTGCGCTGATTAGTTTTGTTACAATGCAAAGGTCAAGAAGCTAAAATTTCTCTCCGGAATAATCTCAATACATTTAATTATTTACCATCAAGTCATTGCATATTTGATATCTCAAAGAAAGTACAAATGTCTATCTTTGTCAAATTATTACTATGAAGTCTGCATACTTGTATAAAGATGTACGGGTGCAATTTATTTCATTTCGTTAGATATCTGGTAGCGGTGGAATGAATGCGTCGCAGTTGGCAGTGCTGGAAGAAAGCGAATCGTACGTGCAGGAACGCGATGGGGAGATTAGGAATATTGTAAAAAATATTGAGGAGCTAAGCGACATTTTCAAAGAATTGGCTGCACTGGTGATTGACCAGGTGTGCATTTTTATATAAAAAAAATCCTTGTACATACAATTATGCCAGTTTTTTAGCGAAATCTTGTAGAACTGTTAGACTTATTTGTTAACAATAGTGCTAGCGGTTCATTACATGATTGAATATCCGTTCATGTTGATAACGATTACGCCTTGAAGTACTTGAAATTGTGAAAGTTATTCTTTGTCTTTGGAATTTTCTTAGTTTGATGTCGAAATATATTTGCATTACAAACACTTATGTCTACAGTATTTAGTGTTTATAGCATTTTTCTGTTCTTCGGATTTGGATACATTTACGCAAGTAATTTTTATTAGTAGTATTAAATAACTAGTACTTATTGTCTTACAATTTAATGCTAGGATATTATTATAAAAGTGACTTTCCATTTAGCACGATCTTTCTACTCTCAAATCGAAAAAAAATATCTTTTATATGGTTCTGCATTTAAACATTTTGTCATTTTGTTAAAGGGTACCATACTGGATCGCATTGACTTTAATATGGAGCAAGTAGTAGATCGCACGAAGGAAGGCGTTCGCCAGCTTCACAAGGCAGAAGAGCACCAAAAAAGTGCTATTCCGATGAAGTGCATTGCAGTTTTGCTAATCCTCATCTTTTTGATGATTATTATCCTTATTTTGAAACACACAAATTGGCTATAGAATAGTGCAAGGATATGTTAACATTTGTAAATATCTATACGCAGGAATTCTTAAACAAGCAGTTTCTGCGTCCCTTTTTTACGTTTGTCGTGGATATGTTAAGGATTTTGTCCAACATGACTTTCAACTTATCCGTTTGCATATTTTCACCGAGCCATTCATGTTGACCAATTTTCAGAGCTGCAAAATTGAACTATTTAAGTTCCAACGAGTTCATACATTAGATACATATTGTGAGTAATATTACCCTTCACTGTCTTGTTTAATCTCTCAAATGCTTTTACATTTTGTAATAAATCGGTTTAAGAATTGGAAATTTACGAATTTCACGGCACTGGGTCTTGAGATCTTGGTATTAACTAATGAATGATGTAGTCAGTGATGGCCTATTGTTATGTCATGTGTTACCAGTGATTGCTGAAATACAATTATCGCAATTGTTTTTTTAAAATTTATTTTGGCATCCATTTGGTCTATTTCAACCGATGAAAATTTGAACTAAATTTATTTAATTCCATTATGAAATTATGTCTTCTGTGCTTGAATGCCAGTGCTAGATTAGGATTTCAGAAATAATCAGTTCCTGCTGACTTACAATATCTATTGCATGCATCTCTGCAACTAGGTTTTTTATTTCATACAACTCAGAAAGAAGCAAAATGATTTTACACGGGATTCATTCGATTTTGTTGCAAACATGATATTGATAATTATTTATATGGAAATATTTCTAGGACATAGAAACTACCTTCAACTTTTATAAAGAAGCAGCTATTTTCCAGCATCTATCAGAAAGCAACACCTTCTACATAATTGTACATAAATGAATAAAATATTCTGCTTTTGCAATGATGCATTGTGACTTATTCAGAGAAAAATTTCTACATAATTTGTGAAAATAATTGGGTCGCAAATTAGCAGAAAGCCCTCAAGGCAGGGAAAAAGCTTCTGTTGGAAAAACTCATTCGGTTACCTTAAGTATTATCTTTCAATATTCTTGCTCAAATAGTTTAGATGTCAACAATCAAGCTGCAATTATTCCATAGTAGTTGTTCACAAATACATTTTATTAGTTGCTACTCTGATTTCATATCAATATTTGATCCTATGAAAATCAGCGCTGCAGTAACTCTGACTAAAAGATGTATAATGTAATCTAAAAACAATCAGCTTAGTTTATCAAAAATTTGTCATAAAACAGATATTTTGAATAAAAATAGCTTATCTTCACTAATGTGTTACTAAGCAAGGCACTGAATTTTGATGATGCTATCAATGAAATTATTTTTCTTTGGTTTTAGTTTTTGATTGCAAAACCAAAATTATGAGCTGGATAGGCTGATCAATTAAATCTCTAGTTATTACCAAGTGACAGACTTTAATGTTTGAATTTTTCCTCGTATATTTTGCCCATAATAACGGATAATCATACAGTAAAAAATGATTGCTAAAATCATATTAGAACAGAAAGGGAGATGAGGTTTAAATTAGTATCAGCTTTTTATATAGGTGTGTTATATTAAAAATGCCAGCAATGTAAAGAAGTTTACAGAAGATTGTTAGATTACAAGGGCTAAACTGAAGTTGATGTTAATTTGCTCCAATTCAGGTTATCGTGCATTTTTTTCAGAATGGTGCCATTTCACAATCCAAAACTTTATGCAAAGATCCCCTTATTATGAGCCTTAAAGTGTTAGACACCTCATCTTCAGGTGCTCGAATGTTCAACTTGACGAAGTGTCTAGTTGTACTCGGGCAAAATCAATTTTACAGAAAAGTTGTCTAAACGTTCCAACCTACTGAGGCATATAGATATGCAAAGTGTTCAACTTGAGAGCTTTTACTGATGCACGATGTTCAAATACTGTATTGGTAATTGTTTTGGCAAGGATGCAATCCATTTGATACTCAGGATTATATGGCAAATTGACTATATCGATGATTAAGAAAAATTGCGTACAAAGAGTGAGTAAGCGTTGTTGAGTTCGGACATGTGTTGACATTAATATCAGTTTCTCAACCCTTACATCAGAAATTGCCAACAATAAGAAAGATGCAAGAAATTTTTTGTGAGTATGAATGGAATACTTTTGACATCTTCACATCAATGCAACCCTTCGTTTATAATGTATTTCCGGGGAAAGTTTCTTTGGCATCTTACAATTGTGCCATTGAACAAAATTATAGAACCCCATTTACTTGCTACTGTGTATCATGATGTCAAAGACATCAACGTAAAGCTCTTTTGAAAAGGAATTTTTCAACATTTTCATTCAAATGAATTATTCTGTATGATCTCTAACACTTTTTTTGCTCCATTCCACTAAGTTTTACGTTGGAGCAAAAAAAGATTTTTTCTATAAACTCCATAATCCAATGATAAGGAAGTGCATTTTGGATGATTATCTCCTTTACTGTACTGTAAAATCTTGAATGAAATTGTGAATAAATATTTCCATTTAAATACATAGATATATCCGCTATTCAATTTTTATTTCACTTCTATTCTGTATTGTCACTTAAAAATTTCAAAATTGCTAATTTTTAGCGAGAATTTCCTCATCTTCATTAACCCATGTCTACAAAACAAATCAATATTACGAGCAATAAAACAAAGAAAAAGTGGTACAGTCCTTTAACTATCGAAATGACAAGTATATACAAGAGTATATTCTAACCACAGACTAAGTAGGCTCCGAATATCATCATCACGGTTAGCTAGTGTGCAGCCTCCAGATCAAACGTAACTACCGATACAGAGATTTAGGAGGCCCATAGTTATATGCGGGAACATAGACCCAAACAAGCCATTTTCCATGTGTTCATTATATGACAACCTTCCCTGCCCCGATCTAAAAATAAGTAAACACGGTAGGCGCATTACCGTTTCGTTACACATCCATATCATCTTCATCTCCACCTGAAAGAACCACCGGTGCGGTAGGAGACTGACCCATTTCGCACAAAGATTCTAACATAGACATGTCCATTACACCCCCTAATGCCCCCCCTTTTGGTACTCTTCGGTTCACCAGGGTATTCAAACGATGACGGAGCGATCGTTTCGCTTTGAGTGATACTACGTTAGAGCCCCACTTTAAATAAACAATTTCTCCATATGGAAGCTGCAAGGGTTCGCGGAGATATAGATAGGATCCATTAGAAGACATGAGATCGGAGAAATAAAACCCGCCATTTGAGTATTTTATTGTGGCATGGCGAGTAGAAACGGTACGGTAATCGAGTACCATGTCACATTGGCGTGAACGTCCTACAATGAGACCACGAGTACTACTCGTACCACTGCGACTCATCACGCTTGAGAAGCTAAGCTGATATTTAGTACTAAATAAATCTTCATTATTTTGGTGCTTAGTTACAACCATAAAACATATATAGGGGGGCGGAAGAGGGGATTGAAATAAAGATACTGAATCTCCGGTAGGAAGTCTTACTGTTGGTTTATAAGAACTTTTACATATTGTGCATACACGGACACCTTTATTATTGAGTACAACACAGACTTTGTTCTCAGATGTGGTAGTATGCCACTTCTGTAAGCAGTTCAGATGGAGATAGCGAGTATCGCCTTTACAATTACATGGTGCTACCAATGGATTTGAGGGCTCATCATCGTCATCAAAACACATGTAGCACATTTTACGATCTGTCGAAACTGGCAGAGACGGATTTGCATTTCTTTCCTCCTCTGCAGTCAGCGCTTCCATAGTCACAAGATCTTTTTGTATAGCTGCTATATCACCTTTCAAACATGTTAATTCCTCCCATGTTAAGCATTTGTGCACACCGCCGACTCCAGTGTGCATCTCACTTACCACCACTCCTACACTGCCAATACGCAAAAAACTCCCTACCTTTAGTTCGTACGATTTGTTTTGGTTGGCCGAGTACGCACCCTGCCCTCCCAAAATCATGCATGTCCCGGAATGCCTTGAAAATGCCTCTGGCGCAGCTACAGCAACAAATTTATCATCAGTTGGAACAACTAAAAGCTGTTTCGCACGATGATCTTTAATATAATGGCGTTCTACAGTGCTCCCTTTAAGGCGTTCATACTCTCCTACCATATCAACACGCCCTCGTACATTTGTATTTCTTAAATTATCATGTACCAGACCACCTGTAAGGGCTGCGCCCTTCAAATTTATCCTATAGTTTTGGATATTATCAGGGGGAGTTTGCACACCGGGCTGGTACTTAAAAACAGACACATCGACATGGGCACCTCTGCTGGCACTGCAATAACTTGAATCAAGGGAAGCTACCCGGTTTAAAATCGTGCCATCAGAAGCATCACCTGGCATTGCCACTGGAACTTCGGAGTTTTGTGAATCAAGGTGCAATGGAGGCGGGCGAATTTCTTCTTGTTCATGCGGAAAGTCATTTACAGTTTCAAACGCATGATCATTCCTCATAGAAGTCGCCGGAAAAACAGGGAATGGATTGTTTGGAGCATCGTCCATTTCTGGGTTACGAAATTCCTGATGATCATGTGTTTCGTCGACGTTGCCTTGTACAATAACTTCGTCCTCTCGTTCCCTGATTTCATCTACCATGTCACCACTAGCACAGTCTAATATTATATTAGGCATCAGATTTGTATTAGGATCACTATTAATATTCGCCACGGCTGTATTAGAGCCTATTTGTGTGTTTCCCATCATACGGTTGATTTTGCTTCTCAAAGAGCTGTCAGAACATCAAATGGATAAAATAAGATATAGAAAGAGAGTTCAAGTTTGGTCCGGAAGAAAAGGTAAAGTTATATGCTCTAAAACTAATGCGGATAAAATGTTGCAGATCGAAACAATTTCAACGAACTAGTGCATAAAATAAATCTATATGTAAAATGTCATGTGGCTGGAACAAACTCTCGATAAAAAATTAAGTCTGAAGAATTAATAATATTAAAATAGCGCCAGATTATCATATGATAGAGAGATAAAAGAATTTAAACCTATTGAGCATCAAAAAGAATTCGATTTGCTCGGGCTAACCTTGAGGATGTTTGTTAGCTCTTTCCCTCAGAGATAAATCAAGTTTCCCTTTTCAAAAACTTTTCCTCCTAGAAAACTTTTTGGTGGCCAATAATGCTGATGAACTTAATTCCTACTTAGCTCTGATATTTGTTTACACCTGCTACTTTACTCCTCTGAGTGAACAAGAAATGGAAAGCCAGACCGAACTGGAACCTGATAGAGATGAATCGGGAATAAACGGTGGTGTGTGTAAAATATCTTTCCGAAGAGATTCGAACGGATCAAGGAATGAACTCAAGTCAACTGAAAATACGGAAATCATTCATAAAATCCATTTTCAATCGTATTCCACAATTCCCATTCAACAATGCGAATAAAACTTAGAACATGAGCAGAAGATTACAGGGCAAAGTATCACCATTAATTCAAGATTCTCTGTAGGGGAGGTACACACTGTCCATAATACAGTGCAGTCCCAATGTTTTAATGACTTAGGCAGAGTTTTTAAGGCTTCAATACTATGATTGATAACATGTCAAGTTTACTTTTAAACGTGACTTCACTTGGCATGTTTTTTGTACCTCTACTAGAATGGTAAAGATATGTAGTACAATCTTAAAATAGAATTGTTGGACTGCAAAAGTATATCAACTCTATTAAACAACAACTCAGTTATGTATGCCACTTCTTTTATTTGTATTTATCAATCTATTTAGTATGTAGCATCTATTTGAATGCAAATTAAACACTAGTTTCTTGAGCGAAAGAAACTAGATATTCAGAAAGCTAAAAAATATTAAATAATTTTTTGCTGCTTATACTATATTGAACATCGGCTCATTAAAATTTAAAGGACAAGCTCAATTTTATATTTTACCATCAAAAGCATCATGTTTAACAAAATCAATGAATTTTCAGTAACTTATCATTACGTGTTGATTCCAGATTTTTCATATTTTCATCTCTGTACAGCAACTGAAATCTTGTACAAGTAGCAAAAAATTTATATTTCGTTTTTATTGGCAACATAGCTTTTTTTGTGTTTTTTGCAATATTTTGGAGCATGCAGTTGTGGCACAATTCATTCGTTAATTAAAGATGCACCCTAAGACTCCATAACTTTAAGTACTGCATTGAATGGATAGAAATGTTGGTTAAATAAATTTGGAAGAACAATTAGAATTTCCACAATTACAAAAAAACTTTGTATTTACCGTTGTTCAAAAATCATTTGAATGAGGTTAAAATATATGCAAAATTATATAATACATTTAGTTGTTAATTATACTCATATCCTTTAAGAGCAATGATTCAAAAGAGCAATTTATAATTAATGTGCAAAACAACTTGTACAAAGGATTGGCTTGGCATTTGGCAATTGGCTTAGCTTAAAAATTTGGTAGTACAATCATTATTAGGACTAATTGCTCAAGTAAGAGTGCAGTAACCAACCATTTTTTGTAACTTTCGTAATGTTATCATCAAATCATGCCAAAAATTCAGCATATAGAACTAAAGTTAAAAATTTTGTCTTGGCAAAAAATGCTATTATTTTATAAGTTGATCAACAAAATGATAGCCAAGGCTTTAGTTTTCCATTAAATTTAATTATGCAGCAAAATACATGGACTTTTTTGTTATGTATTACATGGACAAACAATTTTATTAACTGTGATACTGTCACTAAAGTATTCTTTGCAAAGTATTATAGTATAAAAATCTACTTTGAAAGTTGTTGTCAAGACCAATGAATTGTATATACGTATAATACAAGAAACCAAAAAATACAAAGCACGGAATACTATGCGTATACTACTATATCATTTACCTTATTGCCTATGTTGACAAGAATGAATCTTGTCAACATTCTACAACATTCCACACACATTCAAGTCAAATTAGATCGTATAACCACAACTTCCTGAAAGAATTGTATACAAACAAACATGGATGACACGATGGAACATATTAGATCTTGACAGTTGTAACTTGATACATTAAATCAAGAACTTGAATTGTTAAAATCAGCTTTGTCTATACATTGAAGTTGCACATTGAATCTAGCAGAGTCTTATATAGACTCTAAACTGTTGTTTCTATCTCATTTGAGCAACAATGAAAGAGTTTTATTGCAGAATATTTTTTTCATTTCATTTCAGAGACATATAAGCTTCACAAGTTAGGATTTTCCGATGCACTTTAATTTGCGTTTTGCATATTTTACAGGCTAAACACCTTTTGTAAAACAGTTATAACCATGAACAAAGTAAACAGAAGTTATAGTCTTACTATGATTTATTTAAATTAATGAAAAATGTTCTGTAAAAATAAGTCATCAAATCAGTATTTAGAAAGGTTGCACTTTTTTGTTCAGGCTGGGTTCATTTTATTTGACCAATTTGCGGTTTGAATTTAACTTTTAAAAGTATCAATAAAAAATTGATTTATTTTAATTGAAGTAAATGTGAACGAAATATATTTAGAAAGTTACCATTATGGTTTTTTAGATTATAAACACAGCCATCGTAAAGGTTGTTGTTTGTTTTATCCTTATCCTCTATGTTGCTATCCAGTACAATTTGCCTGATTGTCTCCATGCCATGTTAACAGATTTTCGAGTTTCCCTACTTTCTCGCACTGATAAATTATTTGTTAAAAGTGGCTTACTATTTTTTTATCTCCTCACATATTTGATTCTTTAACACATTTTCAGTACTATATGGAATTTCGAATTAAAATCTTCTAGCGATAAATCTTAAAAAAACAATGGTGCTCAGGGTGGGCACACAGTAAACCCCAAAACAAAAAAAACAAATAAGCTTAAAAAACAAATAAACCTAAAAAACAAAAAGTAGAAAACTCAAAAAACAACAAAACCCAGAAAAATAAAACCCCAATTGCCTAAAATCCCATTACTCAGAAATCTAATATCAGTAACAGTATAGTTGACATCAAAGTTAACGCATCTGAAGTCTGAATTGACGCAATCTTACTTGCAGTATGATAAAATTAAACATTAAAGCTGTGAGATTTGCAAGCAACCATGCCGATTTTGTGAACGGTGTGGCGGCCGCATTCAAAATCCTTGCAGCTATGATTATTTTCTTTTCAATAATCTAAACTTGCGATTCTGTTTCCGATAGATATCAAATACGACTATTATGGAAAAAGGCTTGCTACTTGCAGCAGTGACCAAAGTATCAGAATATGGGACCTTGATGATAAGGTACTATTAAGTATTATTCAATCATTTCTCTTCTTACTTATAAGTTTAACATATTTGATGGAATCTGTTTTGCTCAGGAGACATGAACTATTATTCGTTTAGTATGCTACTACGTTTAAAAAATTGTTATATATAGAAATTTGGGATGTTCTACAAAAACATAACTGGCTCAATTTGATTGTCATATGAATTCTAAAATTATCGAAATTGTATTTCTGTCCTCTCATGAAGACTTTTTAGCTCAATGGAATTCTTTTCAGTTACTCTTAGAATTGTTTTATAATATCTACCTCGTAAAAATTAACTAGTTTAAAAATAAATTATTTTTACATCACCTTTGATGCGAGTACGGCATCATTCCATTTTATTTTTCGATGTCGTGTATTTTATTATTAAAATAGCACTTTGCTTATTGAGAGGATGATTTTAAGATAAAAAATGTGCATATTGTTAATTTGTCAGTTGTTAATCTCATCAGTTAATCAGTTCGCTTGTATCGGCTGGGCCACTAAAGTTCGGAATAGTTTTTAAAAAGTTACGCCTGCATCTTTTTTAATGCAGTTCGTCTTACTGGCAAATCCTCCATGTACGATGACTACATTATTTTGATTGTGCGAAATCAACCATTCTTTTTCTCTAGGGACATTTAAAATTTTTTATTACACTAAAAATCATGACATTACGGTATCTGAGACAATAATAATCAGCTGCTCAAAATCTGAAAATAAATTTAGTTTCAAATATATTTGAAAAAATAAACTATAGCTGGATTTTTTTTTTATTTTTCAACTCTTCTTTATGCATTTTTCTGCCGACATGCACTAAAAAATACGTTATTGACCATATTCTAATACTTAAAATCAAATATCCTCTTAAAAATTAAATTTATAATAGTATAGGGAGAATGGATAATTAAAAATGGATGTGAATGGAAAAATGCACATCAAAGCATAATATGGCGTCTGGCTTGGGCGCACCCAGAATTTGGACAGGTCATCGCAACATGCTCGGCGGATCGCACAGTTAAAGTATGGGTAAGTGAGTTGCTGGCATATAGTCTAAATTGTTTTCCCAATTCGTAACAACATCAGTAAAATTAGAATATAACGATTCTGTCGGGATCACCAAATTAAGTTGTTATAAATGGAAATCTGAAGCTGTGCTCAGCACAAAATGACTTATTTGTTTATTCTTATATTCGAAAATTGTGAAATGTAAATTCGTTTTACCTGAAGTTACAATGTTACGAGTTCAATGAGTCATGTGAAAAAGGAAGATTTTAAAAGCTCGTCATGCAGTTAAAGAATTTATAACTCGGTTCTATTGGCCGTAATGATTGATTCATCATGCTTAAAATGTAACCGCATTTCATTGTTCTTTCCAACTTTATTAGTGTTGTAGTAATGTTCAGTTAAGTCAAATACAGATAAATACCCATTAAATTATACGATGAGAATAATAAAAGCAATTTTTCAATTACTGTGCATTTAATTAAGGCTTTACTCAAATTAACACGAATTCTAGGTGTAAAATTTTAGATAAAACGTTAAAAATTCAATAGGTTTTTGTTGAGAGTCGATTATTATTTTCAAATAATTTTAAAAAATCAGCATAAAAGCTTATATATAGGGTTTCGATTAGTGTGATGTTTTCACTGGCTACATTTATGTCAGTACTTAAAGAATAACTGTGCCAGTGTCGTTTTGTAAGGTTAGTTACCAAGTAGCGTTGTGGTATTTTGAAGGCTACAGATTCCTTACGTTTTTCTACCAGATTGTTCAACCAGTCTTTCAGCATCAGGAATTCATTAGGGCCCTGTATGCTGGCAAAGAGTCTTGTATAGAAATGTACAAACATACATACAAGCATTAATGCATACACGTGGGCTTCTACATTCGTAAATACATTTGCTTCTGTATTAGGAAGAGCAAGAAGGTGTACGTCTTTACAAGGAAGATTCTTCCACTGCAACAAAAACGACATGGTACCCAAAGGTACAGCTCTCTGATAGCAAAAAGGCAGTGCAGGACATTGATTTTGCCCCAAGACATCTTGGCCTAAAGCTTGCCACCGCTAGTGCTGATGGAAATGTTCGTATCTATGAAGCCATTGATGTGATGAATCTCACTTATTGGCCCCTCCAAGAGGTGTTCGAAGTTGGGGAAAGTATGATACATATTTCACGTAAATTTTGGATATGAAAATATTTTTACGAAATTTCACTTATATCGAGTGAATAAAAGGCCATATTTTGCACTGGACTCCAAGTTCAGGATAAGATTTTTGATGTAAGGAATTTCGGTTATAAGTAACAGTTTTGGCCATTTGGACTTGTTGAATTTATACGAAGTTTACTGTAGAACAATACACTGTTTATTGATTAAATTTTAAGGCAATTTTATATCAAAAGAATGCAAATGAAAGTTTTCTATTATTATTCTTGAATTAATGTTTTGTCCTTCACTTTGCCCAAAATTTTAAAATAGCGTATTCAACTGTTGAAAATATTGTTAGTAAAAAAAATTTAAAAGAAGAGTCAATATTTGATGGTAGAATTTACAAGAGCTCCTTATTCTGGACTGTTTTTTTGTAAAAGTGACCTGTCAAAGATTCGACTACTATAAAGAGAATTTTTCTGTTGTTTTAACGTATTTGCTTCCTTGCAGTTAGTGAGAAAGTAAATGTAAGATTCCATTACGAATCTTATGTGACAGATTGTTTTTGATAAAGGTGCTATGTTTTCCATTCAGATAACGAGATTTCATGTTATTTGTTATGTTAATTTTAACATTATTATTATCATCAAACACTGAAGGTGTCGGTGTTACTTGTCTATCTTGGAATAAGAGCAGCTTTGATGATCCGATGATTGCAGTAGGGACAGAGAGCGGACATGCACAAATATGGAGGTTCGATGAGTCACTACGAGCATGGTTAAAAGTTGCTGAACTTAGTGGGCACCAGGAAAGTGTGAATGACATCAGCTGGGCACCGAATATGGGACGACGTTATCATCTCATCGCCACTTGCGGTATGTTCATTTTTTAGTTGATATAATAGTCATTGTCATTACTCTTCAAATAAAGCACAAGCCATTCGTTATATATTTACATATTACTTCATAATGATACTGACAAGTTAACTTTATATAGCATAGTAGCATTAATTGAAGCGCAGCCTTTAAAATTGGTCTTGTAGTAGAGTTCTGACTTCATAAAGTGATTTTAACAAAATTTAATTTTGAACAGAACAATGAAATTACTTTGTTGGGCAGGTTGTTAAGTTTAGGTTGATTTTTGCCACAGTTTTTTTAATTGCTGTTTTTTGTAAAAAAAATATTATTAAATTTTTCTCGAATCATTAATCAATAAATCATTTTTTTGTTATTGTTCTGAACACAAAATACTAAAATTTTAAAAATCCCAGCCAATGAACAAATTCCTGCTTATAAAAATACTACCAGTAGTCCTTTATGTAATATAGGAATGATTGCTAAGCAAATTTGAGGACCCACTGCCAGCAACACTTCTCCTCACTAATATGTGAATTGGCATAGTTTTGTAAGAAGCTAGTTGGCACTAGAGATACTCTTTCTATAAATGTACATTTTTGGCTCATAAGACTTGAAATTTTCTAAATTTTTAGTATGGTTTCTAGCTTTAAAAAGTTATTGCGCTAGTATATTGTTGAAATGTAAAAAAAAGTCGGCTCATCATAACGAGAGAGTCCAGGTGTGTTTAATTGACATGAATCATCTGCATTTTTTTCTCAGGGAAAGATCGATACTTGAAGGTGCATCGCATAGCGAGATTAAAAGGGTCAGTCGATGTGGCCCAGCGCTGCCAAGTAATTGATAAGGATATGCTAGGAGAAGTTTGGAGGGTTGAATGGAACATTACAGGTACTTTCATCATGCATTATTTTGATAACAGAGGGCCACTGTGATGTAATTAAAGGTTCCAATTGCAATGGTCCAGAAATTTCGAAACAGCCAGATTCCTTAGCCAATGTAGTGAGCACTTTTTATAAAATATCAACATTGAAATGCATTAAAAATAAATTAAATTTTTGATGAAATGAGATTGCTTGTAACTACTTTTGCTTATAGCAAATAAACGAAATTGTCGTGCTGTACCAAGTTGAGCTTCAGATTTTCAGATTAAGCTAATTTGGAGTATAACGAGTTATTTCGGTAGCCCCTGATAGATTCTTTGTATCCAAAGTTTTTTATAAAAGTGCTGAAAAGAGTTTATTCTAAGCGTAATATATTGTAAATGCTATATTAAGTGTAGCGATTCGCATTTTATTATCGCAGAACCCCAAGTATGAATCTTTAAACAAATTTTCTCTTATTGAGCATAGGTACTGTCCTTGCTGTTGGAGGTGAGAAAAATTCTGTAAAACTTTTCAAAATGGATGTGAAAGGCGATTGGATCAACATTGCTGATATCAGCCCCGATTTTGGGAAAGATGGGTAATAGTGAGAATACTCTTTTGAGAAAATTTTTCTTGTTTTCAAAAAGATTTTATGGTCGGGAAAGAAATTTGCCACAAAATGCATTTTTTTCGATATATCTCGATAATGTGACATGATGGTGTCGTTAAAACCAACTGGTTGTTTGGCTTATTTCTCAACTTTAAAAGTTTATGTAATTTACTCTGAATGAAACTCAATAAAATTTTTTTTGCAATGCTGAAGTAATATCTGGACATTAGTACATCATTGTCATGGTTGGCTAAGAAAGACCTGGGTAATTTACTTCTTGGCATGACTATTTCTCTTTAGTATTTTCAAAATGTTATTGGTGTGTATTAGCTATATTTGCAATTGTAATTTTGTCTATGGGAGGGTATAAACGTTCCAAAAACTATTCTTTTGTAATGCCATTCAAAGGCATTTTAAAAGCTATTATGAATATAGCTAAAAAATCAATTAATTTAATGGAACATTTCAATCTACACTTTTATTTCCATTAAACTGTGGACTCGTGATGCAGCAAAATTGTAATAAACATTAAAAGACTTTACTTTTTGATGAAAAATCAACCTTATTATTATGAATTGTAATGAACTGGAAACAATCAATTCTTTGGAAGGTTGTGTCCTGCATTGAATTTATGCTACTTTTCTATGAAGCCTTAGGTATCTCAAGATAATTGTGATTTGTGAAAATAGCAAATATTCATTAATTATTTTTTCTTTGTTTTTTTGTTTTTTAATGCCTTCTTTGCACTTTTTTGTTTCTTCTCTTCTTCCACAAAAATGTGATGCATTTTAAAGATACGCTGAATACGTCTTGCAGCTCTATCATGCAATTTCGCAATCTCTTTTTTCATCAACTTGTCGCGAATTGCATCTTCTCTACATTTAATGTTATGTGCATTTTCCTCGTTTTCGATATCCCGACGTTCTTTAAGTAGATTTAAGCGTAATTTCAAATCATTATAGTAATTGAGAATGCTAGCATGGCGTTGAGAAATGGATTCATAATTTATAGCATAACGTGTTTCCCATTCTCGTAGATTCGATGCTAGATCAGAGCGATTTTCATCGAGAAAAGCCATTGTCTCGGAATGCGCTGAACGCTCGATATCGCACTGCATAGTTACATCTTTAATCTTTGTTTCAATAGTCTGTTCTACGTCGTGGTTTGCGCGGGCCATCATTGTAATCATGGCATTATCACGTTCCAATTGATAGTCGTTTTCGATTTTCATGGAAGCTTTTAATTTCGATAAAGACTCCTTCTCTTTGATTAGCGTTGCACGTGCCTCTTTTACAATTCTGAAATGCTCTTTACTTTCAGAATCTAACTCTTTGTTCAAAGCTTTAATTAAAGATTCCGCTTCTTCGTTTTGTCGATTTTGGTCAGCAAAACGTTTTTGTATTGATTTATCGGATGCAACAAAATGGACAATGGAATGAAGCTGATTTTCCTCGGTTAGTTCATTTATTGATGAATGTAATGTAGCCACAAGATCTTTTCGACCGCGTTTCAATTTTACATTGTTATCAGCAAAGTTTATGCTTGCGTCCGAATGGTTCAAATATAAACGTAATGCATTCGAGTAAAGATCTCCATCACTTTCTTTTCTTTCCTGATTTGAGTGACGCAGATCCAAAGACTCTTTCTTTTTGTAGCTTTCATCTGTTGGTTGCTTTATTGGTAGTTCATCTTCAGCAAGGATATCTACAGGCACACAATCCAGAAATAAAATTTTTTCAACTGCATCTTCGAAAATTGCGATAGCCCTAAAGGCCTCTTTTTTTGTAATATGAAAAACTATATCATTGGAAATACGATCTGCTACAGCAATATTAGTTACTGGATGCATCTGTTCATTCGCCTATTATCATTTAGTTTACTTTTCCCAGACTCTGTAGACTTTATAAATTTCGAAAAATAAATTTTACCGTTACACAAACTTACTTCATACAGTTTCATATTTAACATTTTTCTAATCCTAAATAGTGAAATACTTGGTACTGTTAACAATCGGTGTCAGAAGCAATTTCCAAGAATGATTGAAACTCGCCCAGGAGGTTGGGTGCCTACAATCTATCCAATGCACGGCAATGAAAAATAGTAATTAAGTCGAAAATAATTATTTGGAGAACAATATTTCAAAATGCATCAAAGTTGATTGGTGCATGATTTGTTTTGTGCCCAAAATCTTTGGCATGCATTAGGGCTGTTTATGCCTACTTAGTACCCTCAACTACATAAAGATGCTTTTATTTCGAGGTTGGCTAATAGAGCGGGATGGATCTGATGATGAAGAAGCACTAAAAACTGAACCAGAAAACTTGGAAAACTACTGTGCAAGAAAGATGCAAGCATGGATTTTCGCCCTATAAACACCAAGTGCAAAAAATGATTGAAACTCGATGAAACTGCATTATTCTAATTCAAATGAATTTTTTAGGATAAGATATATTTATATCTAAAATATCCCAGACCTACTAAATATTGTTATAGCTATGTAAATAGGTGGCACCATTAACATCCAAGCAGGTAGTAAGAAAATGGAAATTTTCTCGAAACGATGGAACTTGGTTCCATCTTCTCTCGTTTAGAACATTTATTATGAATAGTACATGCACTCTAACATATTTTTGACAATAGTAAATTTGTTTGATCTTTCCAAAATTTCATCTGCTTGTGTCATTTTTCAGTATCTATCAATCTCAGCATAACGTTGTTTCAAATACTTAGTTTCATTCGTCCAGGAGGAAAGAACAGCGTCATTGGTACATGTGACAACCATGACTCGAGTATGCTGAATTATAAAGTATTGTTCATTCACTGTCAAGACCAATGAATAATAAGTATATCAAACTGAAGGCCAGAAAATACAAGGAAACAAATATTTTAATATACTACTATCATTAATCCGTGGCCTGTGTTGACAAGAGTGAATCTCGTCAACATTCTACAAATTATTTCGCACCTATAAATCGAATTAAATCGAATACCATTACAACTCCTTGAAAGAATCATATACAATAATACAAAAGACACGGCGCAACATTTTAGATCCTGACATTCACAAGTCGACATTTTTTTGGAATTCTATATTACATTTATTTGCATGAAGTACTGAATCTTATGATCTACTAAGTTCAGTTGAGCACAACGACCTAGTTTATTTATTACTACATGAAATAGACTTAAGAACTTTAGCATGTAAATCTAATATTCTAATTAATATAGTTGATTCAAAATAATTTCTAATGTTGAAATTATAGGAAATGATTTATGTAGCAATTCCATGAAGTTCGCCAGGATAAAGTAGATTTATTGCCTTCAAGTCATATCTGCAAGGGATTGAGAGATGGTGGGCTGCTAATGCAATGTATCTTTAGCACTTTTTACAAAGCTAATAAGATGATAATAAAATAGAGTCCTGGATAAATTGATGAAAAAAAGCAATTAAAGCCGACTACATAATATGAACATCAATATGGTACAACAGTTAAAAAATTACTATTCAAAGGCAAACAAATATAATGCGCATTATTTTCGAGAATTAGTTTATTTTTGTTGAAGTGTAGCTAAAGAGATTATAAATATCGATTCAAACACACCAATAGAGTAATTTTGAGAAAATTTATTATTGATTGTTTTACTAAAGCAGTCTATGGTTAGTAATAATAAATATGTAATATTAAAAAATTCTTCCTGCTAGGACCCATTGCTGTAAAATTCTAATAACTTGCTCAACTCTTATATTTTGAATTTTGGTAGTAGTTGGCCAAAGTAAGCACTTTTGAGACCAACATTTAGATGTCAGTTTGAGAAATCTATGTATCAATTGGATAAAAAATCATTCAGCTACATGAAGAGCTATGCTGCATAAACCTTTAAAAAGTGTAACATTTGAGCGGTTTAATTCAAATGTCTATTAGAATCTCGCTGCATTTGGTTTTAAAAAATAAGTAATAACCTATCTTGGAAATAAAATAGATTTCAACAATGGACACAAACCAATTGTGTTTAGATTTCAAAATTGAATATTATTAAATTACTATTATATCAAGCTGCATTATCAATAGAGAATGATCACGCCATGTAAACTTGATAAATCATCATTGAATCCAATCGCAATGACCTACTTATTGCAATTGAAGCATCTCAAAATGTGACCGTAAAATTGAACCTTGGCGAATGATTATGCAGAAATATAATCAGCAGCACGTTGATTTTTTTGTTTCTTCATCATGCTTCACTAAACTCACAGCACTCTCTTTCTTTTCAAATGTGCCATTGGGCATTCCATCGATTCTATGTTTGATTGATAGCGCCAAAGTCTCAAAAACTTGTTCAACATTAATATTTTCTTTCGCACTAGTTTCAAAATAAGGAACAGAAAATTGAGCAGCAAGATTTTTTGCTTCTTGAGCTGAAACGACTCGGTGCTTGATATCGCATTTGTTGCCGACTAAGACAATGTCTGAATTCGGCTTGCCCTGCTCCTTAATATCTCTCATCCATCTGGAAATAGAATCGAAAGATTGGCGATCATTAACATCAAAGACGAGCGCGAAACCTTCTGCTCGTTTGAAGAAGCTTGTCGTCAGAGAATGAAAGCGTTCCTGTCCGGCAGTGTCCCAAATCTGGAGCTTTATTTGTTTACCTTCAATGGCGATCATCCTATCACTGTAATCGACGCCAATGGTGGTGGTGAATTTAGCGTTAAAGCCTCGGTTGTCGAAGCGTAAAACTAAGCTCGTCTTACCTACCGATGACTCGCCTAATAGTTTACAAATATCAGTTATATTAACGTCATGATTAATAATCCAAGAGTTAAGCAAGTTACTATTATCTCACCTATCATAAGAATTCGGACGAGCACAGCTGAAAATACGAAAGAAAAAAAAGAAAAAAAGACTAAATCGGAAATCTAATATGCATATGTTGGTATATGCTTATTGTAGAAAGCATGAAGCGAACAACTCAATTCCAGGACCCATTATATGATTCATTTATGAAAAATAGAGTGAGCTCAGTTTATACCTGGGAGAGAAGTAGATTCCATGATGATTCGACCTTCTTTTTTTATCTATTACCTAATCCTTAAAAAGTGATTCTAGTAAATTGCATTCAAAAGTAGAATAGTGGTATTTTTCATTCTGGGAAATTATTTTATGAATATGCTTTCCATATATTTTTTCATAGAATATCGTCATTCTCGCTAGGCGAAAATAATAGCCGGTAAGCAATTCAAGGCGCAATGCAACCGTTACATAAAAACTACAAAAAGTGAATGATTATGAATAAATCCTTCCTTTCAGCACTGAATGAAAGATCATGAATATATGTAATAGGAATAAGTGAGAGCAACGATGCTTAAGTGAATTTCTTTAAATTGCAATTACCTGGTGCAATATGAGCGAAAAGCTGAAATCTAAAAGCAATTTAAAATACACTAATCATAGTAGCATGAAACATAAACTATTGATTAATGCTGCAAACTGTAAGATTCCCCCATCAGAACTTCTTGCAAATGTAACTTCACATAAGAAATGCCAAAAAAGTGTGCGAAATGACTTGGAAATCTCTCATATAATAGAACTTCTGGATGTAATCGCCGACTCAAATGTCATTTTAAAATCCAGTGTTCCACCAAGCGAACCAATATTTAGGCCGTATCCGCTTAAGATTTGCTTCGAATCCTATAGCGAATTCAGCACCTCTGAGAAGGTTCTATATCTTCGAAACAATGACTCTGTCAATCGTCGGGTGAAAGTCGAGAAATTGGATTCAAAGCACTTCTCCGTTTCCGGTCCCAGAAGACCGAATAGTCTTAATCCTTTACTGCATAGTAAAATCGCTCCAGGAATGGAAGTTTGTTTTATCATCACATTTAAGCCTCAAAATATAGCCACCTACAGTGCGGACCTTATCGTAGCAACGGAACGAGAGAAGTTCATTGTGCCATTGCTGGCTCTTGGACATCGTGCAGCGCTAGATCTTCCAGATTGCATTGAATTTTCTAAAGTTCTAGTAAAATCTTTGAAGCAGCGGACGCTCATTTGTCAAAATATAGGAAGCGGAGATGCTGTCTTGTCATTTTTTTGTGATCAAGCAGCTAATGATGGCGCTTATCGAAACAAAGAAACGTTTAGTGTCAATCCCTCCAAACTCTATTTGCCTGCAGGTGAAAGTGCCACATTAAACATTGCCTTTCAGCCAAACCATGTAAGAAACTATGAAGGTGCATTGGTTGCGAGCTATGCTGATGGAACCAAAACATATACTACCTTACGAGGCTCTTCTAGTGCTGTGAATATTGATCTCAGTACTCGAGATCTTGAAATTGAACCAACTTATATAAATCTCACATCGCAGCGTACACTCAGAATCTATAATCGAAGTGAGGAGTGTGTCAGTTTCCAATGGACTGCATTTTCAAATTACTTTGCGGAAGAAACTGAAAGAACACGATTATACCACGAGATTGATGTCATGCGCATTACGGAAGAACAATTAGGGCTTGGTCATGGCTTAAATACTTCTAACAGTTGCAGTTTCTTGTCAGCTAAAGACATTTATGATGCTGGAGAGGGCCAAGGTGTTAAAGATTTAGATGAATCACTTTTTGGAGAGACAAAGCATTGTTATGTCAATACTGGAGACTACCCCGAATCCTACAGTACAGAAACAGACACGTTGAAATCCAAGGAAATTTCATATTTTTCTATGCATCAAAAATTTAAGCACCTTAAACGTGCCATTGAGCAAGATAAGATGCTATTTGAAGATGATGCTTTTGAGCTTTTACCAATCGAAGGCAGCGTGCGGGCCAACTCCTACATAGATATTATTGTGAGCTTTCGACCAAAACTTGCTGCCGAACTTGAAGCATGTGCATATCTTGATGTTGTCGGTAAAGAGGAACGAATTCCAGTGTGGCTTAGAGCATTAGGAACTGCCCCTTTTGTGGATTTTAGCTTTTCAGAATTTAATTTTGGTAATGTCTACATTGGACTTCCGACTAAGCAAATGATTGCAATAGTTAACAAAGGCAGTATCCCAGCTAGTTGGAGCTTGATTTCCAAAGAAGACGAAACATGGAGCAAGGAAAATGTTATTGATTTTTTTCCTAATGTTGGACTTCTGGAACCAGGAGACGTGGTACAAGTTAATTTCACATTGACTGGTATTACTTTAGGTGAATTTTGCAAGAATGTTGAAGTAGTCGTACAGGGAAGTAATCGAGTTTCAAGATGCAAACTTTTTGGTTTGGTTGTTGGCCCAACCTTTTTTTTAAACCTCGATGCCATAGATTTTGGGCTCATTAGCTGCGGCATTACATCAATGCGTGCATGTATATTAACCAATTCTTCTGATATTCCAATGAGGTGGCAGGCTAGAGTTCCTCAGGATTCAAATCCTCGTCAAACTGAATTTAGAATCCTGCCACATAGTGTGGGCTTGCTATATCCGAAAGAATCTATTGATATTAGCCTTCAGCTTCATCCACACACCATCAAAGTCTACAACGAATACAAATTTGTTATAGATGTTGAAAATGTTGGTGAAGAATTACTTATTGTGCCGATCCACGCTACTAGCAATGTTCCTGCTGTAAAGCTGGACCTACAAACTATTGATTATGGGAAGTGCTTCTTGAGATACCAAGAAGTACGGTCATTGAAACTGGCGAACACATCTCCTGATTTTGTTGGTGCATTTAAAGTATTGCTTCCAGATTTTGTGTGTGCAAACGAAAATTTCTCTTTACAAATTGAGCCTAATGAAGGCTTATTGGAGTCAAGTTGTACTACTGA
Source organism: Vaucheria bursata (assembly GCA_032358265.1). Lineage (NCBI taxonomy): Eukaryota > Xanthophyceae > Vaucheriales > Vaucheriaceae > Vaucheria > Vaucheria bursata. The sequence goes on from JAULBW010028715.1 coordinate 30,445, forward strand.
AATTGTTGTTTCTGTCGTTTGCTTGATGCCAGGAAAGGTATTTGAAATTTTTATATTATTATTATGATATTAAAGATTGGCGCATTTTTATCAATTTCATACAGTTTACCTTACTAATATATTAGATACCTGATATTTATTTTTCCTATATCAAATATAGTTATTATAGATATTTACATATATATCTATTTACCTAAAACTAGAAGTATACAATTATGTTTGTTCATATTAAGTTTAATATCAAAAAGATTCAGTGACTTTTTATTTTTTATATCACATTAACTTGTCATCCTATCTTTAACAATATATTATCTATTTTATTAGTATGTCTATTGCTTATCTTTCATTCACTTCTTTTATTCTCAGTTGCGTATCCCCTTTATGATAATGTTAGAAGGCAGTCAAGACCCACCTCTACACTGCACATTAAGTGCATTTGGTGTCGGCCCAAATGTTTTAGCCAGCCAAGATTCAATTTCCTGGGGGAAAATTGCTTGCTTGTATAACTCTACTCGAAAATTGACTCTATTTAATGATAGTAAAATACCTGCGCCATTTCGTATCCAATGCAAAAAAGAAAAGTCAAGTTTTCATGTTGACATTTGTGAAGGTATCTTATTGCCTCAAGAGAGTGTTGAATTAACTATTACAGCCAATCTCAATGATGTAGCAACTCACAATGATGAGTTACATGTCATGGTTGAGCAAGGTGATAGAGTAGTTATTGGATTGTCGGCAGTTGGGATAGGATCTACTCTATGGTGTGACGACAACATGTCAGCTCTAGATTTCGGCACAGTGCTTACATGCGGAATTACAACACGCGAAGTAGTGGTTGAAAATCGAGGCAGAAGAGCACAGTCTCTGCGATGGATTAATAGAATAATTGAGCAAGATTTAGTTGGCCAATCCAAGGGTAGAGGAAAAACAAAAATTGCACCAAAGGATACGGCTATTATCGAAAAAGAACTTTCTTGTACATTTTCAGTTACTCCAAGTGAAATTATTCTTGATCCGAGGGCTGCAGTTGTTTTTACTTTTCGGGGAAACAGCGCAACATGTGGAGTGAAAGAAGAAATTCTGTCATGCGAGTCAGTAATTATTTCCCCCATGAAATCAAAGAAGGGGGTACCAACTGAGGTATTTAATACAAAGATTACTGCACATTTTGTGACTCCTTTGCTTGAATTCAGCCCATCAACATTGTCGTTTAGCTATGCGTACGATCCAAATTTTCCTGATGCCCCTTCTTGTGAAAATCAATCATTGATGCTGAGAAATGTTGGCTCACTTCAAATTGAGCTTATGCTGAATACAGTGCTTCCCTTTTCATTGGATTCATATGAGTATTCTATAGAGCCTGACAGCTGTGTAGAAGTGACGGTACATTTTAATCCCAAGTACCGCCAAGATAGAATCACACATACAGTGGAAAGTAAATTAACTGCTTCATATGCAGGACATCCACAAATAGACAACATTTTGCTTACAGGACACATATCCTTTCCAAACCTTTCATTTCCAACTGATAATATTGATTTTGGCTGTATACTTAATGACACCACTTCAACTCGGTCATTCCGAATCACAAATCCAACTTGCGTTGAAGCTAGATTTCATTGGTCATTTCTTGATTTGAAGAACCATTTAGAAAGTGAATCCATGGAATTATGTAGAAGGTCAACATCTAGCATTCCCATTGGCCAAGCTTTTGACATCCTGCCAATCAGATCAATTTTATCCCCAGGAGAATCTGAAGATGTTGAGTTTGTCTTTTACGGTCATTCAAATTCTCGTCTTTCAGGCCAATGCCTTTGTGAAGTAGAAGGTGGGCCAGAATATTTATTCAATCTCTCTGGAGAAGCTGAAAATACTGGTTTTCGGCTAGATAAAGGGGCAGTTGACTTTGGCAAAGTAATCTTGTTTGGATGCCAAGAGCGTGAGATTCGAATAATCAATTCTGGAAAGGTTCCTCTCCCTTTCCGAGCAGTTTTAAGTGACAATTCGCCCTTTGTAGAAATGCTGTCCATATATCCTTCAGTTGGAATAGTGCCTGCTCTGCAAAAAAAGCAAAGGCTCCCTTGTACTAGCATAATCTCTTCCTCACTTGTGCAAGAAGTGGGCAGCAATAATGAAATAAAATTGATTGTAAAATTTCATCCCAATCTTCCAGTGTCATTCAATGAAACTATTTCAATTGAAGTTGGACACTTTGAATCTGTTAAGGTGGAACTCTATGGAGAAGGGGTATATCCAATTGTATTGGTATCCCTCCCTCGAATAGATTGCCATCCTGATTGGTTATTGTATATGGGTAAAGCACGAATGTCACTGATGTCTAAAAAGGAGAGTAGTGAAGTTCATAAGCTTCCCACACCCCCTTCTTTAAGAACAACAATAGGTTTAGACAGAAAAACTCCCTTGGAATCATCACGTAGTTTCAACAGTGCTTGTTCTGGTCAAATAGTATCGAGCTATGCCAGTACACCAAGAAGCAAATCAGGGAGTCGTAAAAATAATAAGCCTTTGGATTCGGAAATGCCGCTATTGTCGATGATTGCGATGCCTCTGAATAAAAAGACGGAATCCAAATATTTTCCTACCGAGCTGGAGGTAGAAATGGAAGCGTTACGACTGGTTTATGTGGACCATTTAAAAATCAAGGAATCTGTGACAAACTGTAGTGAAGTCACAAAATGTGACTCTTCTTTTACTCTTGAGAAATTGCTTGATTCGAATCAAATATCACTAAAATCATTATCTGGTATAAGCAGAAATGAATTTAGCACTGCAAACCTCAATCACTCTTTATCCAAATCAATGTCAAATTTGTTCACAGATGTTTTCGAGGAATCATCCTTGTACGCTAGTAATCACCTAAGTGCAGTTAATTCTGATGTGAAAAATGAGCCTGAGAAAATTCCAGTAATTGATATTGAAGTTTCTCCTGAACTTGAATTGAAATTTGAAACGGCAAAAGTTATGCCAAATATTTATAACAAGAAAAGTAAGAAGGATAATGTAATGCCATATATATTGTCCCATCACTTAGCTGATCTCGGGTATATCATTATGGGGACCAGTAAAACATGTACATTTCAAATAGTGAACTCTGGCAAAATGGGGCCAGTTTCATGGTGTTTTGATAAACGTCTGCTAACAGGCACCGGCTATTCAGTTGACCCAAGCCGAGTTACCCGTCTACTTGAAGGGAGCTCAGTAACTATAACTATATCGTTTCAGGCAAGAAACTCGTATGATTTTGGTACCAGAGAGGTCCAACTTCCTATATCTATACAAAATGGACCATTATCACTTATTACCTTGCGAGTTTGCATATCTGCACCTAAAGTTGAAATATCAACTTCACTGCTCAATTTTGGGGATGTGACTGTGGGTACTGGCAAGATGATGTGCCTGCAGCTATTTAATCCAGGGAAGCTTACATCAGATTGGGAATTTAAAGGAACTTTGAGAGGTAAAGAAAATAGGGATGCTGGTAGGTTTGAAATTATTCCGAGTTCAGGACATCTACTTCCGAACCAGCGTGTCAATATTATGGTTGAGTTTATACCGCTTGAGAGTCAGGTACAAAAATTGAAATACGTAAAACGAACATTAACAGATATCTTGAACTTTTGAAGTGCATACTTTGCAGCTAAAAGAAATTTAAAGTTTGCAGCATTTTTAGAGGTCATACATATGTAAATATATGTTTGCATTTTTATAGAAGCCATACATTCATAAAACAAGAATTATGATATAATGGCAGGTTAATTTGAATGCATTGTGTTTCATATATATCACGTAGGTATTTCTGAGTTTGTAATTCTTTGTATATATTTGCAATGGAATGAAACTACATGCATTGAATTCAATTTTTTAATTAAAATATCTGTATTTTTTTCAAGAGGCACAGCTGCAAAATGAACCTGATAGTGGCAAATAACTCGAATGATAGTACATTGTGTCTTCAAGGGAATGGACTACTTCCTCAGATAACCTTTGACCTCTCTTTAGTTAAGTTTCCAGTGGTCCTTCCTGGGAGTATGGGAACATCTCTTCCAGTTACATTGAAAAATGAAAGTGAAGGCGAAATCGAAATATTCTCTATTGACTTTGATCAACAGCACAAGGAAGAAGATCAAATTCTTCTTGAAGCTCAGGGATATGATAAAAATAACATTATTCGAGCATCTGTTCGAATTCCTGGGGATAAGCATTATCTGTCGCAATTTGCATTTGATATATCAAGTTCCGATAGGGTAAACCCAGGGAGTGAATGTGGTGGAGGGCTGGAAAAAAAAGGCAATTGCCCTCTGTTGCTAGCTAATGGCATGATAGAAAAATTCTCCCACTTGAGGTCTGAAGGATTATCGTATGATCTCATCATATCCGGACCTCCACTTATCGGAACGTCAACCTTAGCTCATGCAATCGCAGAGTACTATAACATTGTGGCATTTAGTTTGGATGAAATAATTGAAAAAGCCTCTTCTATTGATTCTCCTCTGGGAAAATGTTTAAGGGAAGTGCTGAATCGTTTTACCCCACAAGAAAAAATTAAGTGGGAGGAATCCTTAGCTGCTGCTGCATTGGCAGCAGAGGAAGAAAAACAAGTGGCAATTTTGGCCTTAGAAGCTCAGGCTAAAACAAAGAAATCTACAAAAATTACAAAGGCTAGTCCACAATCAATTCCTGAACCAGGCCCTTGCGAAATTGAGTATACGAATATGTTAAAGCCCAAAAGACTTGATGCAATTCTGCTCGAGAATATTTTGCAATGGCGTATTGCCCAGAATGATTGCAGCAAAGGATGCATTATTGACTCCTTTAGTTGTTCTCTTGTCTCAGAAAATGTAAATGTTGTTGAAGTGTTGAAAAAGGTGATGACATCAGCAACGGTGCTTGAGCTTAGACACAAGAGTGCTGATTTGTACAAAAACCATCTAAATGCAATTCGAAATGAAGCTTTATCTCAGTTGTCTTTGCTTGCAGAGAATGACAGTAGTACACAATCAAATTCAAATACTTTTATCGGTTTAGGAGTAAATGAATCGGATTTAGATACCAAGAAACCCGAAGTAATTGACTTATTTTCACCCCCTAAAAATGAAAAATCAGCTGTTGAAGGGAAAGAAATATCTGCAGAGGATGATCACCTGCTGCCAAAATTTAGCTCTAAATTAGTTGGCATTCCTGGGGTTGCCACGTGGCGAAAGTTAATTGATGAAGAGATATGGGGTTTATCGGACATACAACGTAAGCAATATGAAGAATGTGCAAAAAAATTTAGATGGTTGATACAGCAAAGGGCAGAGAATTTACTTCGAAGGGTCAATATTTTGCTATCTCGTATGTATGAAGACTGTTGTAGTCAGAGTGAAGATAGCTGTGGCATTGCACCTCAACTTGATGTTGGATCAGAACATCTCAGTTTGCCTTCCATTGAAAAATATGGAGAATGGTCAAGTAAATTTCAGACTTTTGCTATATGCTTAAATGGATTCATAAAATGTGACCCTCCTTGCGATACATATAGTCTACCAAAATGGGCAAATTTTCGTTTAAAAGCTGCACTTGAAGTTCTTCCTTGCCCACTTATACCTCTGCAGGATAGCTCGTACCTACCACTAGAACCTAGCACCACATATCAAATCATACGTCGTCCTTCAGAATGTTCTCCGCAATGTCCACCTCTAAATTTCAGCATCAACCAAGATATCAATATAGTTGGTGCGGCAGCAATAAACCCTTGTCCTTATCGATGGGTGCTGCAACCACATGAAAGCATTAGTTTTAATATACAGTTTGCTTCCAATGAGATTGGAAATTATAAGACTTCCCTTGGCTTTGAATGTGTTGGCACTGGTAGAAAGTTTTTTCTAGAGGCTGTCGCTGAGTGCTGCGTGCCATCAATAAGCACTAATCCAGTGAATGTGTTTATGAATCGGATAAAGTGTGCTCCTCAAGGCGATTTTCCCCCTGTGGTAAAACGATATGTAATTTCTGATAAAACTTACAATTTTGGTCCCTTAATATGTTGGAGAACTCCTTCCGAAAGGCTGTATTCCGATACAGGCACTGAAGGCAGGTTGAATGATTCAACCGAGCAGCATGAACTCCAAGAGCATTACAAACTACTCACTAAATTAAATAGTGACATATTTAGGCTATCTAATTCAGGTGTGCTTCCAGTGCATATTTCTTTAACTTGGATACAGCCTAAAGCCCCAAATTTCTCTTTGCCCTCTCCTGCATTAAAAAAAACAAAATCGAAATCAAGAAAATCCTCAGCATTGACGCAGGATTTCACAAACACTGAAATATATTTTGCATCTCCTGAATCTTTCCAGTTGAATGAGGGTGAGACACAAGAAATTAGAATTTGGGCTTTCCCTAGAGATGAAAAGGAATATAAAGGAACTTTGGTCGTCAACATTAAAGATAATCCAAGTCCCGTAGAATTTCCTGTCTGCTGTTCTGGAGGAGCTGCTTTAGCTGCATTAACCCTTCAAGATTCAAGTTCAAACCAAATAGAAATTCAACCAGAACTAGTAAAGAGAAATAATAGCAATGTCAGCATGCAGATAAATAAACGGCTTAAAACCCCAGAGGGAAAAGAAACTATAGATGCTAGCATATTAAGCGTCACTACTGATTGCAGTACAGTCGATTTGATATTCGATAAGCTATTAAGAGCGCGATCAGATATGCGTACTATGATCTTAAAGAACATTGGGAAGGTTAGGATAAAGTGGGATCTTACTGCTAGTCATTTATATGCACGTAAAAATGTATTAATCAAAATTGAGAAATGCGAAGAAAACGATTTAGTTTTTAAAGGATTTCTTGAAGTAGGGGAATCAGTCCTGATCAATGTCATTTATCATGCTATTGAAGAATCTGTTCTAGACGAAGTGATAACCATCAAATATTGTGATGAATGCACTGATTTGAATGCCCGCACTGATGATCTGACTCTGCCACATGGCACAGTGAGGAAAATCAATATTCGAATTCAAGCTGAAAGCTACGATATAAAAGCCATTGTATTGGGGGTAACTATGTCTTCAGATTTTCGACCAAATTGCATTCTTCCCAAGGGCCAACTTGATTTTGGCCGTGTGCGTGTTGGAGACAAGAAATTGCAGACTTTTAAAATTTCCAACAATGGAAAATATGATATATATTTTAAGATTTTTTTCTCAAACAAAAAAGTTGCATCTTTTTTCTCAATAACCTCACCTTCAGGAACAATCTTGCCCGGCTCTGAGGTTGAAGTTGGCGTATTATTTCTTGCCCTCTCTGAAGTGCATTTGAAAAAAAACTGTGATTTGCGCTGCACTATACTGGAGCCCAGAACTGGAGAGAAAGTTGAGGAAATGAGCATTTCAATACATGCCTCTGCACTCTGGTCTGTACTTAGGATGCAGCCTGCTTGCGAAATCAGTTTTGGACCTGTACCTATAAACAGCCCCTTCTCTTCTAAGAACATTGAAGTAAAAAATGATGGAGAATTTCCATGCACATTCGTATTTTTCTCATCCAAAGTCAAGCTGTCACCACTAATCCAGGGATATTTAGAGTTGCTGCAAGACATACCGGAAGGCTTGCTTACCCCTGAAGAACTAGATATCGTGAATAATTCATTACCGTTGCAGTCTAGAGGTGGTTCAGCAACAGACAAGAAGCCACAAGGAAAGGTGAATAAGGCGAGTGTAGGACTGATGGATAAAATCGGCAAATCGTTAAATGTTGAACAGTTTACAGTTTATCCTTCTTGTGGGACAGTTCAACCAGGTCAAACTACTGTGATTCAGGTAACTTGTTTTACGAATCACATTTTTCTTTATTTTTATGCACTAAAATTTGCTGCACAATGTCTGTTATTTCTATTATTTAATAATATTACATGAATTGGCATTAGATTGATACTAAAAATTCTCATGTTCTTACATGCAGTATTCCATGTTGACCCATAAAAGTGATATTTCTTTAGTTTTTCTTTTCTAAATTTGATTTTTGTTTATATCATATTCATAGATTACTTTTACCCCCATTGGTTCAAAGACCTATAAAGAAATTCTTGAACTGAGAACCTCAAGCACACAGCCAAATACTCATTCTAGATTTGAACTTCTTGGAGAATCGTGCATTCCTGGAATTGACACTAAGAACTGGTCGAGTATATTTGAAGAACAGATTGTTGTCTCATCTTTGGATGAAGCCAACATATACAGGACTTTTTGCCAAATTCAGAGCTTGACACCTGCCATTTTTGCAGAAGCCGAAAGGGTTTTATTGTTTGGTAGCATGCCCACAGTATGCAATACGCAAGGGAATTGGTCTGGAAGTTGTGAGCGACTAAAAATATTTAATAACTCAAAAGTCCACTGTACAATAAATTTTGAAATTAATGCACCCCTATCGAATCAGCTCTCAGCTAGCACTACATCAAAGCCAAAAACTGCTAAAAAGACTTCCCTGGCTGCAATCACTATTGATAATGCTTTTTCTGTTCAGCCTTCGCAATGGGAAATCCCTCCTCAAGAGTATCGCTTTGTTAGTGTATACTTCAATCCGACTGAAATGAAAAAATATGAAGCCCGATTTTTGGCAAGGGTTAACTGTTTGGAAGAGGTAGAAGAAAGCAACCTAGAGTTTAATATGATAGGGCAAGGGGCACTACCTATTATAACCCTCGAAAAACCCTTAGCTCGAGAATCGAATGTGATGTTTGACTTTGATCGAGTTTCTGTCGGAATGACGCGTACGCTGCCGATAGTTCTAGTGAATAGGGGAGTCATTTCTGCAACATGCATATTTAGTATGAACTGCGAGGGTGAATCTGGCCGGCATAGTCGGCGTTCGCCTTTTTCATTTTTGTACCAAGGTATGTCTCTGGACTTTGCTGTTGGAGAAAGGAAAGAATTTCAAGTTGTATTTCAACCTATCATTAGTGACTTGGAAGAAGTTAATCCATCTGTTCCTTCCAAACCTAAGGAATTTAGCACCGTAATGAGAATAGACGTGCTTCAAAATGCATTCGGAACAATTTATTGTCATCTCAAAGGTGTCTGTGTTTCACCAGATATTTCTATTGAACCTCTCAAGTCTACATCTCAAGTTCACTGTGAACGGGATGATAATATTTCATTTGAAGACGTAAATCTTCCACTCGAGGCTCTCAACAAAAGTAAAATGCAAAAATCGGTTGTTACATTTGATTCAATTGTATCTGAAGAAACGTCATTCAAGCTTAGAAACTTATCAACTTCTGTAATAAAGTTTGAGTTCTCGTCCCATCAACACTTTCAATTTTTGCCTTCAGTGGGATTTATCGCTGAAAAAGAAACAAAAGTTATAACTGGAAAATTTACGCCAACTGGTATTTTGAACTATGTACAAGAGCCAATTTCAGTAACTACTCATCGCATAGCTGACGATGTGAATAATGCCTTCAGTAAGAATTGGGATAATACCCAGGAAACCTTACGAATTGGGACCCAAGAAGAGATAAATTACTTAGATTCTTCTAACAGCAAAGTTGCAAATACTTCTACTAAATCTTCCAATAAAGGGGTAAAAATTCAAAATCTTTACAGTGGAATTCGCCTTGGCCCCCCAGCTCAGCCGGATGAAATTCAAATGGTGTATGTAAAAGTTCCAGAACCAATATGTGTGATAAATTCAGAAAGCAAATATCTGCACAGCTTGTACTGCAATGCAGTGTCGGATGTTTCTCGCTATGAGCTTATAATCGAAGGATGTGTGATAGATACAAATGGCATGCAAATACTTAACTTTCGACCTACTCCTATTCTCCAATCTTGTTCTCATTCATTTTCAATTAAAAATCTTGCCATTTCAAGGTTGAAATTTTCATGGCAACTCGAACCATGCAATTATAATTTAGGTTTAGACCTAGCAAAAAATCATGGATTATCCCCCTTTGATATTGCTCCTGGGTTTGGGGTAATTGAACCTGGAGCGGAACAAACCTTTGAAGTGTGCTTTTCACCAATAGATGTTGATAATTTTAATTATACTCTATCTGCCAATATGCCATCTGTTCTTGAAAGAACTGATCAGCTGAGCATATTACTAAGGGGTAGATCTATAAGGCCTCTCTGCCACTTTGAAATGAATTTGTCTAGTGACTATCTCCTCCGTCGAGCCACTGAAAACCTATCTAATGAGAACGGACAATTTGGAAATCCAATCGAAGCTCGATCAGTCCGTGTATGCGAAGTTACATCTCGTGGGACTCAAACTAGGAACAAAGTGGTAATACATGTTTTGAACCCAACATCTATTGTGTATGACTTTTCATGGGAGCCTGTTGCCAAACAAAACCTTTCGTGGCAATGTTTGACTCCAAAAGGAATGATATTGGCTGGAAAGAGAGGAGAAATGATTTTCGAGTTTACTCCTCGTTCAGGAGATGAGGATATTGTTTCTGAAGCTTTTATGAAATTCATAATTAAAGATCATGGTGTCAGCGAGCTTTTCTTGTTTGTTGGTCATGTCGCTGATCCCCTTGTCCATCTCGATAGAGTTTGCTTAGATTTTGGAGCAGTTATGCTAGGAATGGTGTGCAGTGAAACTATCTATATTATAAACAGCGATACTTTGCCATACAACTTTTCATTTGACAAGAAATCCTTGCAACTTGAATTCGGAAGTGATTCTAGCGCTTCTGATGTGTCAAGAACTAGGAAAAAAAGGCCTATTTTAGATATTTACCCTGCCCAAGCTATAGTTCAACCTGGTGAGAGAGTTCCTGTTATTGTGACATTTTGTCCTCGTGAAGAAAAGTATCACAATACTAACTTAAGCTGTGCAGTACGAAAAAAGCCTTCAAAGTTGAAACTTAATATTAAAGGAGAAGGCTATGCTGTTCATGCAAAAGTATCAATGGATTTTTCTCTGTCTGAAGATGATAATCGACCTGCAACCGAACTTATTTGCTCTCCTGCTATCAATACTTTACAATTTGGTCAAGTGTGTTTGAAAGATAAGGCGGTTCACAAGATATATATTCAAAATTTAGGCAAATTTGACTTGAGTTATAATTTGGAATATATTTCAAACTTAAAGGATGGAAAAGGAGGGAGAAGTGTAGCTGACTCGATTAAAATTTCGGCCAGTGCTGTCGAAAATTTCATGGATATGATGGCTGATAAACCCATGATGAACGGTAACGTGGGTCGTAACCAGCACTTTGAATTAAGTATAGAGTTTTCACCCACCAACAATTTTTCTCTTGATAATTCAAAATTAGTGTTGACATTAGCAATGTCTGTGAAACATGTATACATTCTTCGTCTTGAGGGTACTGGTACATCTCCGGAGCTTCATTTTTCATTTTTGAAGCACAATTTTGGTCCTTGTTTTGTACCGCAGACAGGGGAAACCCCCTCAAACGAAGTTGAGATTTTGCGTGTGGAAAATCGAAGTGCAGTCAAGCCCATGTCTTTAGAATGCAATTTTGTTCAAAATTCATGCTTAAAAGTGGACTGCCAATCCCAAGTTATTGATGCTAAGAAGAATATTGATATTCCAATTGAGTTTTTCCCTCATGAATCTAAAGAATATATTTTTATGGTGCCTTTCTTAGTGAATGGGTGCTATCCAGTTAAAGTGGCAGTGCTTGGGGAAGGGTGTCAAGCCAAACTTGAACTTGCTGATCCATCTCAAAGTGAAATACAGTTCAGTTCAGTTCCATCAAATTCTATAGCTTCAAAATCTCTAAAAGTAATTAATCACAGTAAAAAATCTATACAAGTTCAACTTGAAGAAGAAAAACTAAATGGGATCGGACGTTTGACAGAAAAAGGTATTTCTTTCTCCCCAGAAGAGCAAATAACTCTGCTTCCTCGAGGTACCATGAATATTGAATTAAAGTTTTGCCCAACTTGCAGAATTCCAGAGTTCTTGGAGTCGCTCAAAATTTGTACTTCAGCTTCAAAAGAGCCAAAAATATTATGCTTGATTAAGGGAAAAAGTACAGGAATATCAGTCAGGCTAAGCCAAACGTATTTGTCACTTGGAACAGTTTGCTTGGGTACAAGCAAGCATCAAAAGATCAGTATTGAAAATGAAGGAGATGTGCCTGTGCGATATCATTGGGATCAAAGCACTTTCGGAAAAGACTTTATGATCACTCCTTTAACTGGAGCGTTACGTCCTTCATCGAGCGCGGTTATTGATGTTGCTTTCCGCCCTCAGGCAATCAATAATGATATTCAGATGGAAAATATTTTGCTTCATTTTTCAAGTTCCAATTCGAAAAATATCATATCTGCTCACAATCTTATGCTATCTTGTAGCGGCACTTGTATTGCACAGCCGGAAAAAGATTTTAAAACCCTACTATTTCAAACAAATGTGCGCCAAAAAAATACTCAAAAAATAAGCATATCGAATTGCACTGAACAAACCTGGTTGTTGTCCCCTGTTCTTGAAAGCCATGGAATGTGGGAAGCAGAAAGTCATATTACTATAGAGCCAAAAGCATCAGCCGAATACATAATATCATATTTACCGTATACCATGACCAACAACCGTTCTGAGCACCAAGGAACTTTGTTCATTCCTTTGCCCGTTGGAACGGGTTTGATGTACAAGTTACAGGGGATTTCGAATCCCCCAGTTCCCGAGGGTAGTGTAATGGAACTAAATATCCCCGCAAAAACCCCGCTTGTGTTTTCTATTCCGGTGAAGAATTGGACAATGAAACCGGTGCCCTTTCGGGTATCAATTGCCATGGGTGAGGATACCCTAAAGTCTACCCAGTTGAAGGGGGCTGCCATGATTGAAGTACCTAAATTGGGCATCAAGCCATTTTCAATGCAATTTTTGGCATATTGTCCAAGTGTGACATCTGCTATAGTTACTTTTACTTGTCCAGATAGTGGTGAATATCAGTTTCACAATATTTCTATTACTGCAGTAGAATCTGGAGTTGTGGGTACGATTACACTCGATGCCCAAATACGAAGCACTGCTAAGCGAATTCTCACAATTGAAAACCCCCTTCCTCTTGATTCTAACGTTTCTTTAGGAAAAATATTAGAAAAAAAGGAGAACTTCAAAGTCCCCAAAGTGCAAAAAGTCAGCAGTAACTTTTTATCTGATTGGTGGGAATGCGATTGTCCATATGTAAATATTAGAGAGGTTATTCCTTTACAAGGAAGCAAAGAAGGTTCCTTTGAAATTGAATACCGACCTCTGTTACCTTTTGAAAATGGAAAGGCTGATGAAAAAACAATTTTATATATATATACTGTAGAACTCGGAACGTATAAGTATGACTTACAGCTAACTACAAGCCCTGCAATAGATTCCGGGAAGCTGAAATTTAGTACTATGCTAGGTTCAGTCTACCCCATGGCAGAAATTCTCAGTATTGATGTATACAATGGTCTAGAGACTGCCGAATTTGAGTGTCATGTTGAAAAATACTCCCGAAATTTCATGGTTGCCCCCAAGGTTCAGGCACCCCCTCTGCTACCCAACCTGGCTTGGGAAGGGCAAAAAGTTAGTATATCGGTAACATTTGACCCAGACAACGTAGGCACCCTGGAGGACAATTTACTCATCAGCTCAAAAAAATTTGGGGTGTATAGATGCCCTTTGTTTGGCGTGTGTACGACTCCTCAACCGCAAGGACCGTACCGAATTTCAAGCAGTTCAACGAAAGAAGTATCTTTTAGGAATCCTTTCTCAATGCCAAAGGAATTTTCATTTTGTACAGACAACAAAGCTTTTTTGATTGTAGGGAATAGCAAAGAAATTCTATCTGCAAAGGCAATGAAAAAAATTCAAATTAAATTTGTAGCATCCTTGGAAAGTCAAAATTCAGTGGCAGCACAACTTTTTGTGCAGCATAAAGAACTGAATTCTAGTTGTTGGGTGTTTTATCTCCTTGGAGTAGAGTAGATTAATATGTGTTATTATTGTACATACACTTAATGAAATCTTTGCTGTTATCATTTCCACAATGTATAAATACATATATAAATATATATATATATATATTGCATGTATCATTCACTGCATGCTTACAATCTTGCCAGAGTCGCACATCCTAATATTAGCATCTCATTGAAAGTAGCAAAGACTTTTTCATTATTGCAATACATTCACTGTATGAAAGTACAGAATTTTGATTCGAATCACTAGTTTGACAGAGTAAAAAATTCAATAATAGCACCAAAGGTGCATCTAAACATTATGACGTGCAATATGAAAAATCTGATACTTTTTCCAATGAACCATACAGTCTAACAATTTCAGCTATGAAGCTGTTATTTTTTTAATTTAATTGGATTACAAAGTCCTTTCTCTCGCTTACATTAGTTTTATACTATATTTATCCGGAAAAGCAATAATATTTATCGAATAGAAATCATTATATTTTCTATTGCTTAAAATTTGATTTATAACCTGGTAGCATTTTTTTTGGCATCTTGGAGATTGCTCATTGGAAGTTGAAAACTAATGAACTGATTTTTGGTACAAGAAACGTATATATAAATTGAATCCTTTCTTTTATTTTTGTTCTACATAAATCACTGACAAAAAATTTATATTAGTACGACTATGGAAACTATTCAAAGTCAAAATTCTGTCGAACCTTGTTTGCTTCAGGAATGAGAAAATATTGGTTTTCCTTTTTTTTCATTCATTCTACTGTTTATTTAAATAATCAGATAATTGTGTTCATGCTGTCTGGATATCTAAAGCTTAGCACCAAGATTCATTTTTCCTTCAATTATAAATTTTTACATTTCATTTTGACTTTGCTAACAAATTTCTTCTGCAACTTTGAATGTACTAAAAAGCAACCTAAAATGTCAAAATTCTATTTTCAACAAAATATTCATTGCAAATCTCAGGAATGCACCAAGTAATAGAGCTTACCACATCTTAATATCATTTCACTTCCAAGCACTTTCACGATCTATTTCTATCTTACGCTAGATTCAATTGCTTGCCTTGCATTCAGTTTTTTCCTTTTTTCCCTAACCGCTGCAGTACATTGTTTAATTATCCACCATAAAAGTAAACATCATTTATACTCAAAGATAAAAATGTTGACTGATAGTTTCTACTTTAAACTCTTTTTGATATTAAAACTTTAACAAAACTGAATTCAAACCGTATCTGTTTGACCAATTAAAATTCTATTTTGTAGCTGTAAACATAAGAAAAATTGGGGGCCATTCAAATAAAACTGAGAAACGCTCCTTCGTAATTTTTTATTACCAGAATCCTCACTAAAAAATTTTTTGTGCTATACTTCCTTTCTTTAATTTTTAACGAATCAATTAAGATATTCAAAATATCATATATAAAATTTACTTTTTAAGAATTGTGTATTTGCGGTCATATCAAAATTTAATTATTATTCTATGATCCAAATATATTTTTAAACCAAATTTGCTTATGAAAATGAATCTTTTTCAAAGGCCATTCATTTTTAGGGTGTTTTTTTAAAATAAACCTTATTTTTAAATTTTCATAAAAAATTCCGACTATAATTATTTTATATCATCAAAACTGATTATAAAATCCAGGGCCTGAATCAGTAATTTGAATGCAGCTGTAAATCTTCTCGTATTCTATAGGATTGCATTTTTCCTATGCACATAAGACATGCTGCAAATGTTAAAAAAGCAAATGAATAATTTTACATAACTGAGTTTCAAGGGTAACACGATTTACATGTTAAAAATAACAAATAACAAATTTGATTTCACTCAAAATCACAAAAATTTGATAAAATATTTTTCGTGAAAGTAATTGAAATATAAACCGCGAGATAAAGAGGTTAATACACATCCGAGAGCTATCTGTCTCTAGAAGTTATTTCAGCTGCAATGGAAGCTGATATTGCACTCGTGCGTTCTGCGATTGATGCGCTTTATGGCATGAACGCAGAAGCAAGCAATTCTGCAAATTTATTTTTAATGGATGTTTCTGAAAAGCCTGTAAGCGTAATTCCTGGTTTTGAATTTATTATGCTCATTTTCCTTTTTCTGCATTTTTCATACTGATGATTGTTGCGATAAATATTTTGTGTAATATTACTAGGTAAAAAATCGATTAAGATTAGCTGCAACTCTTTTGCATGTTTCTTTAAATTATAAATTTATTTAAATTAAATTGGATCGAAGATAACGCAATTTTTAGCAAGGAGAACTGCGCTATAATACATTCATGACGAAGGGAATATCCTAAAAAATCGAGAAGTTTAAGTTTGGCTTGTTTCATCTTAGCATTCAAGCTTAGTCATCAAATGCTTTGCCTGAAATGCAATATTATTCCAGAATTAAGAAGATTATTATTCGGAAATTTAATTATAGAGTTTATTATTATCGGTTGAACTTTGTCCACAATATTTTAAAGTCATGTATGTAATTAATCAATTTATGTAAAGATAGCATGGACTCTCGGCATGCAGCTGCTGTCTAACTTCAATGGAAACGTTAATTCTGGATTTTTTGGAGCAAATTTACTTTATTCGAAAGTGAGAAGACATTGGTATCAGGTTCGAATCCCGTTATTTTTATCTTTATTTTTATTCAATTTATTTAAAACTAGTTTTAGAAACTTTAATGTTCTTAGCTGGTTTTGCCACTTAGCAATCAATTTGAATGAAACAAGAGATTTGGATAGTAAGTATGTAGATTTTCACTTATTTTGTTTCAAAATTTAATCGTGACCTTTAATGCCCCTCCGAAAACTGAAGTAAGGACTAACCTATTATGAATAGATTGGCACTATCGTGCTACATTCATTATTTACTATGGCATACATCTTGAAATATATATTAAGTAATATATTGCTTTATGAGAAAAATGAATGCTTCATGTACTTTTGAATATTTTCTTGCATGGAAATCATGACGTTCACAGATTGAATTGGGATCTGTACGAGTCAATTGTATTTTAAACTGAAAGCTCCTAAGATTATATGAACCAATCTTTCTGCTGCTCGAATTGATGACTCCCCGCTACAAATTTTCACGCATATCATATTGATTAGTATTATTCCCAAAAATCATTTAAAAAATATTTTTCCTCTTATTTAATATCGTCACATCCAACAATCTAAAACTGAACTTGACACCATAGGACCTTTTTGTTTATTTGATATAAGTGAAAAAATTTGTAAATGGATTCATTTCATCCGAAGTGTACTATACATTTTAGACATTTATTGAAAATTATTTTTTTAGCGTTTTCTCTCTTGTGTTTATATGTATCCTTATAAATATGCAGCAATTATGTTTGATTTGTTTTCAGCTAGATCAGCTTGAAAGAGAGCAATTTACAAATGCTATACTGCAATTTTTGCAAGGTAGTGACCGATCTCAAGAAGGATACCCGTTTCCATACATTATTATGACTAAGTAAGCAAATTATATATATAAATTTTTTCTGTAAATATGCAGAATTGGGCATTACACAAAAAGAAAAATGTTATGAACGACTAGTAAAGTAAATTTCGGATAGAACGAATTGGTTGTAAATGAGTTTTTACTAACAATGAGCAAAGAGAAATTGCATATATTGTGCTAAGATGAGGTTCAGGTTTTCAGATGTAAAGAACTTTGGATATAATAAATCTTTCAAGACCATCAAATTATTCCTTAAATTCAAAGTGAACAGTATGACACAGAGAAAGATGGTCTGAACTGACGAAAACATGCATTGGCGACTTTCAACACTTAAGGAGTGCAGTATTGTTGATAGGTCAAACTTAAGAGTAATTTCTCACAGGACTTTTTACAATTAATTTTCTGATTGAAATCAGTTATTACTTAATGTGTCTAATAATAGATCATTCCGTAAGATTCTTGACTCTTCCCCCTCGAGATAATGCAAATTTTCACTGAAGCGTTAACATCATTATATTGCTTTATTCAAGGGAATAATTATTTAAATTTCAATGATTATTTTAGGCTGTGCTTTTTATTTGCGGCAATAGCCGTGCGCTCTCTAGACGGGCCTGCTTTGCTCATAAAACAGGGCTTTTCTATGATTCCCTCCGAAATGTCAGATGACGTTACAAATTTAGCGGATGCAGGGCGATTAGTGCTTGTTTTGGTATATTTCTTTTTTCTTTTGTGTTGAAGTTACTGTCCTATTTTAGTCAACTTGCATTACTTGCTATTTATTATTTCACAATATGGTTAAATTATATAATTGCGTAATATGATGCAATTTCGTTTTTTGAAGAATTTATTTAGTTACATATTTTGCATGTCTATGTGTGCAAAATAACTTTTTCATTTACCTTTTCATAACATTCACTAGGTCAAAGGGTACTTATTTCAAATATCTATTTTTGATATGAAAGAGCATTAAATAGTATAGAATATGCCCTTATATTATTTTGAACCTTTTGAATCCTTTTGAAATTATTCTGAAATTTGACCTTCTAACAAAAATGAGCTCATCTAGAAGTTGAAAAGTCACCGAGGCATGTTTCTGTGCGATCAAATACTCTTTCATTCCAGATGTTTACGTTGCTCTAAAAAATCTTTCTTTTAGGGGCATATTCTACACTTTCATTTTAGTTCCGCATTCTACATGAAATTACTGCGAATGACAACTGTGTGATTTATAGCATGTATCTTCATTTTCAATTTTGTTTAGTTTCTGTTATATTTTCAATGCTTTTCATTTTGATATTTGAAAGAAAATGCTCACTGCACTGACTGAGGAATCGGACTGTGCAGATATTTCCCGACCCTTAAGGCTAGAATTAGAGGAGGGCCTTATAAATACTGCTCCACATGCAATACAGGTATGCATTAGAAGTAAATTAAATTTTGGATGTAATAATTTGGCTTTTAAAGAAAGTTTCACTTACAATGAATAAGCAAAAATATCATATTATGCCTGGCTCGACTTCAGATTTTCGGAAATAACGAAATTTGGAGTATACGGATCGTTGCGGGAGTCCCGATAGATTTGCTATGTCGAGTTTGCTGTAATTTTAATGTTTAACTGTTTTACAGCTCGTATTAATGTTGATTTTGCGGTAGCCCCAATAGAGTCCCCAGTAGGAGTTAAATTTTTGGTTTTTCGATATAGGATTTTGTATGATCTCAGTCATTGTACTTGAATTCAATACTTTCATTTAAATATTGTTCTAGAAACATATATTTCAAAAATCAAATAATGGCTTGTATGCTAGGTCGTATAGTATGCTACTCTGTATCAATATAAGCACGTAAAGCTTGAAAGGGCTAGTAATACCTCAACAATTTATTTAAACCATGCAAATATTTTTGTTTACCAATTTAGTTTCAGCATACAATAATTGTTAACTTACTTTTGATTCCGCAGTAATTTTTATGCCCGAGATAGCGCTAGCCATTCATTTTTTGTTTACATTATATTAGTATCATGATGATACTGGCTAGTTGACTATAGAATTATTGTATAGTAGCCTTTACTGAAGCTGCAGCCATTGAAATTGTTCGTACAAATCAATTCTAAGTTAAAGTCGTGTTCTGTATAGTTTATAATTTGTTTTACTCTCTCTCTTTCATCTGTATGTGCTTTTCTATTCTTGAGATTCTTCTATAAGAAATGTTAACATTTAAAGTATGATATGCGACAACGAAGTGCTAATTTGACTTAAGTAGTGTTATTCTGATTATCACTGGCTAGAGTATATTTTTATTATATATAATACATAGTATACGGTCTTTGATTCAATTCTTTGATAATGCTCTTTGGCAAGATGATTTCTCGATTCGTATTGTATATTAGGCCGTGCAGCGTGGGATTGAAGTAGCTATGACGCTAAACTCTAACCCAAAGGAATGCAGCGAACTGATTTTTGCAGCAGTTAACTGCTTTTCGAGCTGGATCGAGTGCGGCATAAGTAAGCATATATATTTATATTATTTTAGGATGATTTTATAATATCTGATTACGATTAAGAGAGGCGATTCTTGGTCTGTGTACATCGAAGCCCTAATTGAATCACTTTAAATCTGGATAGTATATATGGATGATACTGATGCTTAGATCTATGTAGGGCATAATAGCTCTTAGTTTAAATACGATGCATCGATTCGATATCTCTATGAGGATAATTTCATGGCTGGGAGTATTATGAGTATTGAGCTGTTGAATTCACCGATAAGTCTCTTTAGTTATACATTTTGTGGTCATTAGTTCTACATGAAGCTCGATGTTATCATTTTTTAAGTAAACTGATCGATGAAGGAGGTTAGATGTGATCCTACACGATCAGTCACCACTAGCTCCTCGGTCACCCCTCTTTTCGATGTGTGCAGTAACTGACTTCGATAGGACTTACGATTGTTTAACTGTTGTTACTCTCATTTTTACATACTTTTCAAATATCTTTGTGCATGAGTGTCGGGTTCGATTCAAGCATCTTTCCAATATTTTCATCTTCTATACTTGTAATTGAATCAGTTTTTACAGTTGAATTTGTATCGGTATGCATTGAGATATATTAATCGTATAGTGCAGAATTGCATTAAATCGATACACTATATGTAGATAGAGGATTTTTTTAATCTATCTACGCGGGTAATGGATTTTCCACTGAGGTTCAAATTTCTTAATCTCATTTTTTACGGTGAAAGGTTTAATGCTTCCTTTCATCAATTTGTGGAAAAGTCAAAGTATTAATATTGAAGAAGAATTTCAGTTTTTGCTCGACTTTTCACTTCGAGATTGACCAATGAAGTAATTATTGAATAGCCCCGCTACTCAAATTCGATACGAAATATTACCTGACCTGTAATTTTCTATGTATAAGTTGACAAATTTGATAATGCAATTCTTTGTTCAGTGAGAATTCCTTAAGATTCAAGTTTATTTTGATAGTAATCTACTGAAGTCAATTTTAATATTCATAATGCACTCCAATGCGAAATATTAGTTCAAAACTCTTTTGAGGGTATTTTAAAGCTGAAGTCTATGAACAAGAATTAAAAACTCAATTCTTTCTTGTTTCGAGATGCAGATAGCATTGCTCTTGATGCTTTTAACTGATTTGTAATTCAATTCGAGCTATCGATTTCTTCCATTTCGGCCTCCTGACATTGAATCCTACACTCCTTTTTCAGTATTTGATGTTAATAACACCAAAAGCATTCCCGTTTTTATACCTCAGCATAACATTGAGTGTTGTTAATTCTAAATAGGAATTAACACTAATTAAAGACAAGCAAAAATTGTGTCAACAAATTTTTACTAGGAAAATGCTCATGTCAGCATCCTTTTGCATTCAGTACTTCTTCTCAGAATAGGAAAATTGTCCAAAAATACATATCAGTAGCGATAAGACATAAAATAAATTCATGTTAATAACACTAATTTACAATAATTTTTAACACTTATGAGTGTAACATGCTGAATTAGCCCAATTTTTGCTAAAATTCAACCAAAATTGTAAATGTACTCTATTTTTTCAGCTCTGAGCAGCCTAGTTTCGCGTTATAGGATATTATTTGACTTGCTTATTACAATCATGGGGGCGCTGCCTGGCTTACCCATTGAAGGAGGTCAGCGGTATATATTAGAGGGACTTTCTATAGGGGGAGCTCTATGCGGGGCTTTTGAGACTATATTTGTAGTTGAAGAGTACCCTAGACCCGCTACCCGTACGGTAAATTATACATATGACATTTTATAACGAATCTGCCAGAACCGCCGAATGATTTGTTATAATGGGTATGTTATGATTTTTTCGTTTCTTTCTATAAGTAAAAGTTCGTTTAAGGTCAATTTTTTGTACCCGAAATTTAATGTACATTATATGGATAGTGTTAATCATGTCTATAGCTATCATGGAACATGCATGGAATATAGTTCTAGAACATTTTCCAAGTTGCTGTATAATTATGTGCTGTTTTCACATCTCTGTTACTCGATTTTCAATAGCACATATGTAATGGTTCCTACCAAAATATACATTTGCTGCATCTGTACTCTGGCCTCGCATACATTTTCTGTTCCAACTAAATTTAGCTTATACTGGGATCTTTGAAATTGCTGCTTGTGGTGGTATTATTTATTTCGTATGCAAATCCATTTATCTGTGTAAAATTAGCAAGCAAATAACTCAAGCTAAGGTACCAGATTCTCTTGAATTTTCGGCAGAGGCATTCGTTATATGGTTGGATCCTACTCTGCAGTCAGCGTTATCGCTAAAATGAACCGAATTTCGATTATGTTGGGCTTAGCTTTCATAGATAACGTCAAAATGATAAATGCTCTTGCCAATTTTTCAAATTTGAGTGCAAAGAGGTCGAATCTGATTGCGAATTTTTTGAAATGCATTACAATATGTCGAATTTGCCTAAAAAAAGGTTTAGATAGCACTTTACTATCTACGATACACTTATATTTTGTAGGTTGCAGTGGAGGCCTTGCTCAGTGGCATGTCTTGCCTTCCCAGGGTATTTGCTACTGCTGCTCAGAGGGGAGATGAAGATATATGTAGTATAGTATGCCGGGCAGCTACCACTATTGCTGAAGTAGAGGTACTTCAGAAGATTGAATTTTTAACTAATAAAAGTTTTTGAATACGACTATAGCAGAGGTGGCGAGTCACCTTCACGGTAGCTCCTATTGGTTGATATTTGGTGAGCTCCGTTTGCGATAAATGAATTCCATGGTTCAGTATTACTGTTCAAATAGAGTTTTTGTATAAATCATAAGTCATCACTTTAAGTTATGTGTTCCAGCCTTATATAATGTAGCTAATTTCTGCATTCTTTAATGGAGCTTGAGTTTGGTGCAAATCATTCGTATGGTTTATTTATTGTTTATTTTTAATTAAATAGCTTTCGTTTAGACAGAATTTGTGGCTGGAACGAATGCGCCGTCGGCAGGATTGGAACTCGTGGAGTTCATACTAGCAATGACCGGGTGTCCTTTGAAAAAAATTGCTCTTCTGACGCTGGATTTTTGGTTACAGTTACAAGATTTGCCAATTGCAAACCGGCATGCCAGGTAGATTTTACCTATTTCGACTTTTTCCGATTATATGAGCATACATTCGTGAACACATGCATACAAATAGGTCATATAAATCGCATATTGCTTTTTGTATTTATATTCAAATATTTCTTACTTTACAGCATACATAAGAATAATCAAATAAATGATTTTCTGTAGATTTTTT
Organism: Vaucheria bursata; assembly: GCA_032358265.1. Lineage (NCBI taxonomy): Eukaryota > Xanthophyceae > Vaucheriales > Vaucheriaceae > Vaucheria > Vaucheria bursata. Next base: position 53,644 of record JAULBW010028715.1, read on the forward strand.
TAGTATTTTTATGTTTGTGCATGTGCTTTTACAGTCTTTCACATGAGATTTATAAAAGACTGCTAGAAGTTCTGCTGAGACAATGCGAATACCCAGAAGGCTTTACATCCTGGGAGGTAATTAGTATTATTTTGGACTCCAATCTAGTTTTTTCTGAGGATCTATTCTTTCTAATTTATATGTATCTCTTTCTTGTGTTATGTTAGAAACATGATTCTACTGCTTTTGATGAAGATGTGTTTAAAGATTTAAGAGATGGAGCTACCGGTGTAAAGGTAAATAATGTATAAATATATCTATATATATATATCTATACTTATGCATATTTATATATATTTTTAGTAGTATCTCACACATTTATATTTTCAAAATTCATTGGTTTTTCGTTTCAAACATTATGCCAAAATTTATTGGTCATTTACCATCAATATATCATAAATTGAAAAGCTGCAGAGTATTTGTTTGTCCTTTCAAGTCTTTTTTTACTGGGGATTCGTTTATTGTTGCTAAATCTTTCTTTTCCTTTTGTGGTACATGCATATATATATATATGTTACATGTATGAATCTTCATTCTTGTGTGTCTATTGATATATGATACTTATGAATTTACATTGGGCATACTTTGCATTTGTTTATGTAAAATTTTTCCATGATTCGATAGTTTTGTTGATTGCATCATTCTGAAAGAAACTCATAATTGGAATTTGCAAACTGTTTTGAAAGAATACGTATGTTCGGGCACTCCTTTTCTCTTATGCTTATGTGCATGTTTCTGCATATTTATGTGTACAGGATGTGCTGGTGGTAGTATATTATTTACTTCGTTCCCAGTATCTGGAGCTAGTCCTAGGGTACCTTACTAATAGCCAAAACAGGTACCTTATAAATACATACATACGTACCCTGTGTTAACATTTGTGTTCATGTTTTATGTTGATATATTATGGAACCTGATCTATGTCTACAAAAAAGATAAAGATAAATTTACCAAGCATGTTACAAAGGCGAAGTAAAATGTGCAATTTTCGAAGATAAAATAGGAAAAATTCATCCTTTCAGTAATCTACTGCATTTTTCCTTTCGTATTTTTTCACAGTCTCCCGCCTCCAAGTATGCTTATTTATAAAGAAACGATGTAAATTTCAATTTTTTTTACCATTGAGCTTTTGAAAAAAAATTAGATTTGTATTAGAGAAATTTGATTGGCTAGAATGACAGTAGATTCATAAAGCCATTTCTTTGGGTACATTTTATACTGGTTTTGTAATATTTATGATTTTTTATACTGGGAGGAAGCTGGCAGGCGATTGAATCCTGTCTTCTCATGGTCACGCATGTAGCCAAAGAGGTATGAAAATAAGTATGGATGTATGTATGTAATTTAGAGCCACTAAGAGTAAGCAGCGAAGCCCCTATAAATTAATCATACCTGGGCAGGTTTCTGTATTTACTTGGAGGGGTAATTAACAAGTAGGGTAAAATAGTCAACGTTTGTTGAATGTGGTTATCAAGTAACAGAGGATTGATTTCTGGGTGTCCCCCCAGTAGCATTTAGCACAAGAAGTCCGGTTTTGAAGTAATGCTGTGTGATCTGGACTGTGTGTAGTTACATGACTGAACTGCTTTTGATCTATGGCTTAATAGTGCACAGCTTCATGGTCAAAGTGTAGTCAGTTCAATTATAAGATTTGGGTTAACTGAACTTTTTAATATTAAATGCAGGTATAAAGCCTTTTCATTTGAACCTTCTCTTCCTTTATATGCCATTCATTTGATTCATTTTTCCGTGCATGGCTCATATCAACTTTGAACTTTTTGATATATTTTTTGAAGTACATGTGCAAAAAAGTTAAAAAACCCTTATTTTTTCTTCTGTCCTATATTTTCTTACTTAATAATTGCTATGGTTTTGCTGGCATGTTTTAGACCAAAGCTTGGATTTCTAGCCCCGAAAAGAGTCAAGAAGGTATAAATGATGCTGCAAGGACTGAGACTATGCTTCGAAGTAAGACATGTACATGCATGCATATGCATTCTGATACATAAATATTGCTGAGATATTGCTAGCTATGATTAGTTATATACTAGTTTAACTTAATGCAGACTCATATAGTATACTAGGCAGCATACTAGCCTTTACTTGAATAGGCTGTTACAGAACAGGTTTCTGAACAATTCTATTTCGAACTGTAATTGTGCTCTTCAAATTATAATGTCCCTTTCTTATATTCAAATCTATAGTGTATCTCTTACATTATCAACCACTGAAAATAATATATGTAATGTCACCCATAGCATATATGCAGGATATATATATTCCAGTACATGAAATTTTCGTTATATTAAAATATTTTCAATTACTAAGTATTTCATATTTAATTAAAATGGGTAGCTATGTTGACTGAATGTGTTATGTGTTCAAATGTAAACGCAGCGAAATTCTTTGGTTCAATCTTCTTTTCGTTCTGTAGGCTTACTGCAACAAATTGTTTCCAATACTTCCATATCTACAAATAGCATAGTCTTCTCAGGTAAATACATATGTCTATCGTTATCTCTGATTTTCAATCTTATATATGCGTTCATTTTTTCTATAATTCATTACTATATAACAATAATGCTTTCTCTGATATCCACATTTAGTTATAGCTATTGAAAATATGGATTTATTGTATTCATGTATATTTATTAATTTTTTAGGGGGGTGTAAGCTTGTTGGGGCTTTTGCCCCCCTCTTGATAAATAGTAACAGTGCTGACCCTGGCGACAATCCCCTATTAGTACCAGGTAAAATTTTGCAGTTTTTTAGAATTCAAGCACTTGTGTTGAAATTTGCATTCTTTGCGTGTAATTCAAATATAGCATAATTTCCATGATTTTGTATCTCTTCTTGGCAACGAATGAATTGGTCGTTATCGTTGTTACAATAGCGCATGTTACAATAACAGTTGAAATCCAGTAGGCACATTGTAAAGCAATGTATTTGATTTTGTTTAGTCACTCAAAGTCCATTTTAGCTTTTGACTTGCGCTCTTTGCGCTCAAGTGAATCTGGGATGAGTAAATTTATAGCATTAATTTTTTTGACAAGGACTTCAAATTTTCTTTATTTTCTTGCAAAAGCATTTGTATGCATAATGCTAATGTACAATATCTACAAGAAGTCACATTTGTTCGAAAATGGTCAAATCTGAATCGTTTCTAGAAACTCTTCTATTGCTTTTATTTAGTATTTTCGTCTTTTTCAGCACTGCGGTACCTTACAGCAGCCTTACACGAAGAGAACGCTCGGTTTAATGCCTCGATGGCAGTTCGGAATGTGTGTGCAGTCTGCGAGCTTCAAATTTTATTCGATGCTACTGCAATTGAAGTGCTTTTACCTCAATTGAAAGTCGCACAGGTGAAATTTGGGGGGGGGGGGGGTCTTGTCCTAAAGTCTAAGTTATTATATATGATTTTCTGCAGTAAATATTGGATCTAATGAATTATCCGGACACCAAATGAATTCGTTAAATCCGAAGCTGATCTTGGGCGCAATGTGACTTTTTGTTTATTTTTATAAGTGAAAATTCGTTTAAGGCAAAAGTGTTATTTTCAAAGTACCTTAATGTAGCGCCATCCTTCATTATAATATTATTTCATATTAGGCTATACTGATACTGATTACTTGGCTATACATATCAAGTATAGTAATATATATGTTTGAATCTTGTGTAGATGGTTCGAGCGCCAATTGAAGATCAGTTAGCATTAGCTGAAGCTGTGAGTGCATACCTGTATTTATGCATATTTTAAATTTTCATGCATATATATTTACATAAATATATATGCATGTACACATACTGACACATGTATACATATATATATTTGGAATTTACAATAGTTTTTTTGTTTTGCACATGGCACCATTAAAACTACTAGTTCGTCTAGTATAGGAGTTCGTTCGTAACAAGAAATACTTTTTAAATTCATGATCTTTTCTTTGTTTTGATTCTTTAGGTTTCTAGATTGCTAGCATGTATGGAGCCGCAAAAAGCATCTCACTTATTAATTCAATTCTCAAGTCCTCTATTGCAGGTTATCAAAATTGTTTAAAATCTTGAATTATTTATATGCAATATGTTCAGACGTATGCAAAGAATATAGCTTCGCAATAGATGTTAGGTGGAAGTCGAGAATCGGCCAGAAAATATTTTTTTCATTTTTGACCCTTCAGAGATTATTCCACAATTATCATTTCAACTAAAATAACTCTTAGTGAGCTGGAAATATAACAAATGTGTTCATCCTTTAAAATTCTCCATTATTCCCTTTGTGTTGCTTTGTGAGTAATTTGATGAATCTCATGCAAAATTTTTAATTTGTTTCTTACTTTTCATTTTTTTGTGCAGGTCCTCAATGATCAACTCAGTGGACAGCACATGGTAAGCATTATCTTTATATATTTTATGGAAGATATGATATTATCATGATAATTATGTTGTTTTTTTACTCTTGCAGGAAGTATCTCGGGTTAGCGAGGCAAGTCTTTTCCAATACTACTTTATCCGCTTATTCTAGAGAGGATTTTCTTCATTTTAAATGCCTTTTTCCGTGAAATTTTTCTACTTTGCTATGTTTTTTGCGTGAATTTTTTACTTTGACAGTGCAGGCCTTGCAAATTTTATCGCAAGTTGTGCGATTTTTGGATGCGGCACCTGATGCCGAGGGGAATCATGTCAGCGCTGCCATTATTGAAACATTATGGCCGTATTTAGATGCGATTGCTAAGCGCTGCCAGGTGCATACATACTTGAAAACATGCGTTTATTCATGTGTAATGACATACTTATATGCGTAGAGACAGATAGACACATGTGTGCACACGTGCATACGTACCTGCCTAGGCACGCCAGTAAATGCATATATCGATGCAAATGCATGATTTTATGTTCATGTAGATTTATATGTACCGAGACAATCATCCCTTTAGTATGAGAATTCGAAATCGTAAATTCTATCGAGTAAATAAAAATTAAAACTAATCCTTCATGGGACTTTTTTACCCTTGTTGAATGCTTATTTATATTCTTTTTATAAGTTTGCATGAGAAGATTGTTTAAAGTGATGGGCTTTATATGCCTTCGATATATATATATATATATACATGTGTGTGTTTGATTTTTTTCAATTCTGTAGAGTTTACTGTTTTTCTTTGTTTGCACTTGATAAATGCAGGCAAATGATGAAATATTGATTCAGGTGAAACATGCATACATTTTTTATATATATTTTGCTGAAATGTGCATACGATTGGATTATGTAATTGCAGTTTTTCATTCTCGCATTTATATGCTGATGATTTAAAAATGCATTTATTGGTCAAAAATAATGAATTCCTTTGTTTATAGTTGTACGTTCCTTTGTTATTTTATACTTCCTTTGAGAAAATCTTTATTCAGTTAGTTCTTTTTTGTTTCAGCTGTTTTCTCTGTTAGGGCGACTTATCGGTAGTTTAAGGGCATTACCCATGCTTAAGGTAATAATGCCTTATGTATACAATATGATGAATTATATATTCCCATATTTGAACTGAACTGTACTGAACTGTACTGAACTGAATTGAATTGTCTCAAAAGAACATTTCTAGGGCATTTTTCATTGGATGTATTTTTTGAATTTGGCTACAATTGGCCAATAGAAATTAAATATAAGTTTTGTATTGTTTTTTTCAAATTCGAAGGTGGTATCAAGTTCTTAATACTCCTTTATTACGCCTCTATATACTGTGCATACACTTATATAAATACATTATATATGAGTCACCGTAAAGGGAACAAAAATCTGAGCCACCGCTAAAGAGTCAATATGTGCTTATATTAAAAAGAATTGTTTTGACGAAAAGGTTGCTTATGATACGTTCCTACGCAAAGAAAAGTGCAAAATCATGCTAATTTAAGTCATAATTTAAATCTGGCTAATCTTTGCATGTAAATCATACTTCTTTGAATCTCTCTAGGCTGCTTTTATAATTACTTATTGAGGTTCTACTGTAATACCTGCAGTAGAGCTGGTATTTAGATACTACTGCTAAAATATTACTTGAGGAAAGTCGATGGGTGTTGCATTCGAATATATCAATGAATACTTGCCAAATGCTGACCAATAGAATTATCTTATTTATGACTCGCCTTTAGAGATTTCATACTTCACACATTGATATCGCTCTTTCTCTCTCTATGTGTTTCTTTTTTCGTTTCATTCTTTTTGCTAAGACTCAGTATGTGATTTGGAAGACAGATCTTAGTTTTCTGTTATATTGCAACACATATACTGTCAATTTTATTTCATCCATGATATTCAATTTTTACAGACATTGCTTCCATCGCTTCTTGGCATCATGCTTAATTCGTATCAAAATCAGGTACCTTTTGAAACGTACTTGTTTTGTAATATGTCTTTGCAACCTTTTCAATTATTACTATACAGAAGATATTCCATAAATCTATTGTCTCCTAAAAGATATATTTTGTTATTCGACCGCTTTACCTCTCCACCAACTCTGTTTGCTTGTGTTATCTCTAGTCTGATATATTCGATTCACTGATAAAAAGTTGGGGTATCAACGGTATACTGTCATTTAATATAAATACAACGTATTTAATTTCAAAATTTTCAGTTTACAGGCTATTCATCAAATGTGCCTTGTTCTTGCAACCTTGTAAAATTGCTGCATTTTATAAAAAAATTAGCTCAGTTTTAGCTTTTGTTTACCAAGTATTATTTTTAACATTTAAGTACAGTGCAAATTTAAAATGCGAAATTTTTTGTTCGTCTTCTGTGCAGCACTTTCCATGCTGCTTGGAATGCATGAAAATCGCTGTTGAAGCATATTCCACTGAAATGGGAGAGGTTGGTAAAAGTATAGTAAACATTATTTTTGAATGATTCTACTAGCTTGAATTTTGCATGTTAGATAGAGTTAGTTCAACGTGATTCTGAAGTATTATACTGTACTATGAAAGCAACAATTTTGAGCGCATTTTTTGAAACAATTTGAGTCAACTCAAACAAATAACCTGTGAATTGTATATTTACCCGCATCTTCTGAAATTTGTTGATTTAGATTTGGAAATCGAATAAATTTGAAAATGTGCAAGTCGAAAGAATGTTAATCGCATTAATTACTATCATGCATGCATATTATAATTACATGATTTTTAAGAATTTTAGAATTCAGAGTTGAGTAATTTTTATTATATGATTTTGCTGATGCAGGTCATAAAATTGGTTTTGTGAATTTTTGGAAAAGCGTGCTGGAAGAGTTTAATTAAAATTAGAAAATTGTTGACATCTACTTTTTACCACTTTTGTCAAGTATTAAATTTTTCCATTTCTTCAATAACTTTTTTTGGAAAAAAATTTCAAGAAAAAATATGTATTTGTGATGTTTAATTGTATTTTAGACGGAGAAGCTCTTTGAACAGCTTCTTGTACATGTATGCGCTGATACTTTTGACTACTTAAAGGTAGTACATATGATGTATGCATGTTATTTTCACTTTTCTCGATAGCTACAGTTGCATTCTCACACATTACAAGTAAATTTTAATGTATACATGTATGCCTATGTGCTCTGTTAAAAGCTAATGTCTAACTTACTCATTTCATGCATATCTTTTAAAACAATTTTATTTATTCATGTCATTTCATAATTTATGTTTAATGTATCTATTATCGTTTTAGTATATTTTTGTCTCATTAATTTATTTCAATTTTTTATTATTAACAGCGGGGACACCCCCCAAATACGGTGCCTCAACTTATGGCGGCATTCTTTTCACTTATACATAGATATCTTCTTTTTAGACCCAGTCAGTTATTACAAGGACCCGATTTAGGAACAATTACGGATGTATGTATGTCACATTTTAATATTTTTTATATCATATTCATTCTTCGGTGCCAAATTCGTTACTTATATATATACATGCTTTTAATTACTGATATGAAATTATGCATTTGCAACTTAATCTTTGCGATGGGTTAGTGATGGTTCAATTAGATAATATTATAAAGTAATTATGAACTTCAAAATCAAGTAAATTGTTATATAGAACAGATGAAGATTAAAATCAGGGCTTTGTTTTGCTTCTGACTAAATCCGCTCGAGTTTGATCCCTGTCCTTTTCAAATGTCACTTATATTTGTTATTACCTTCTAAAATATTTTTCCACTCGCGAAACATCTGAAAGGCTTGGGCCCCCAAACTTTATAATTGCTCATGCTTTCAATGCTATGCTTCGTCTTTTACCCCACCCCTATTAAATAGCTTTTTAGCCGGGACAAGTTTTTACACACTCCGAAAGACTTTTTTTTGTTCCGAAAAAATATTTTTTCCTCTTCTTTTAATATGCACCAATGTTTCGATGTTGGAAAATAGGGTTGTTGAGTATGTTTCGATATTTACTCTTTAAATCAGCTCTGCAATTATAGCCATTCTTTATTTTTAAAGAATTGTTTAGAAAAATTCTTTTATGATACATGTGCTTATATATATATATAGATGTCTGGGTGATTTATGAAATAAATGCTTTTTTTGTTGGTATAATTCATTCAACGAAAAAAATTGAGTTGTATCATATTTATTATGAAAAATTTTCCTTGCATTAAATCACTTGGCATCTCACAACGCAGTATTTATATTATATCTAAAGAGATAATCATTTCGTAAGGGCTGTACTACTTGTTTAATTTCTGTCAATATGTATTTTTGTGATTTTGATATGTAGCTTGCTGCTGCGTGCATGAATGTGTGCGAGAATGAAAGCTTAGAGAGGGATAGCTCCAGATCTGTTCTTGTGTTCTTATCAAATTTAGCACAGCGGTGTAATGGGAAGTTAGATAAGTACATCAACGAGGTAGTTATATGTAGGAATTAAAAGGTCGCTAAATCAAATTGGTTTAGACCATTTTTATAATTTCGGGCATAACAAATTTGATTTCAACAAATTTTGCTTATAACCAATATACGGATATGCCATTTTGTGTCAAGTTCAACATGAATTTTTCGGATAAAACGAATTAATTTGGTGATTCTGACAGATTTGTTACATCTGAAGTGTAAACATTGGCTTAAAAAGAAATCAAAAACACAAAATACTCTAATGAATACATTTTCCTTGTTAACTATATTGGCAAACTTGAATTGAAAGACAGAAACTTTAAAATACTTTGTCGTTGACTAGAACGTAATAAAAAATAGTGCAGAAATAATGAACTTTTAGTATAATTGGCAAAGTTTTCATGATTTCAAAAATTAGAATGCATAACTATTTCACAAATCAAAATTTAGAAGAAAGTAAGGTTGAAGTGATTTGTATACCTCGAAAGTAAATGATTCATAATAAGTATGGTTCATTGAACTGTTTATTTACAGCATCAAGACCTATTTTCTTCTCCGAATATAGTGCATACAAAATTACCACACTCAATTTGGCTAACATTTGCTTCAAAAGAATCGTCAACATCAAGGTTAGAAAAGGCATGCATTAGAGTTCTATTGAATACTAAGTCGAAAATTGAAGAATTTTAGACTTGGTATGAGATATGTTTAGGGGAAGACGTTTGTTTAATATTGGTACATACGTACAATATTTTTTTTACATTGTACAAAACAACTTCCAAACTGTATTAGATGTCATGTGTAATTTTTTTCACTTGCCCTTGCTGTGTGCTTGTTCTTCATGCAAGGTCGATTCAGTATTAGTCAAGCGAGGCAGTCTACTATGCAGTCTACTACTTAAAGGCCTTGCAATCGGGGCTCCTTCTATGTTATGGTCAAATATCATCGATTGCTTGTATTCCATACTTCATGAGTATGTTCAACGGGTTAGTCAATGATAACATACATTCATGCATGTATACATCTGGGTATTTGTGTCGGATATTACCCAGCAATCCTTTAGGTAGAATATGAAATATATTGAACTGCGTTACTATCTGTTGATGATCTAGCACAGGGGTTTGGTCTGCAATGAGAGTAAAGAGGAAAATACAGAGGGAGAAACAATTTATGTGGTCAATTCGCTTCAATTTGATAGAGCATTGTTCTAGAAGCTTATTCTTTACTACATAATCAGCCAAAGATAGTGCTAGCCACTCATTGGATGTTTAAATATTAGTTCATATTGATACTGACTAGTTGACTATACTTTTATTAGATAATAGCCTTATTTGAAGTACGTCCATAGAAATTTTTCTTAGAATATTTTTCTGAAGTAATCTCAAGTTGAAAATGTATTTTGTATGGTTCACAAATCTGTCCCTCTCTTTCTTCTGTTTATGCTTTTTTCTCTATCCATGAGATTTCTCTATAATTCTGAAACTTTGACATATTCAAATAGTGGCTAGTATTTTGGATGGTTTACTATGTTAGCAGTCTTCACCATCATGAACAAATATATAACTGTAAATGATTAGATATTTTTATGGAATATATGTGTACTTTGACTCTTGTCTTTTATTATCAACTACAATCTACCCCTGAATATAGCAACATGTCATATTCGCTTCAATAGGACCAACTTTTGATTTAGATCAAATGATAAGCTATGTTTAACTGCTTTACTCTGTAGACTTGTCGTAACTTAATGAAAACTTTTGAATATTTAGATTGAATTATAATGCATGAATTACATGAATAAAAAACATTGCGTTATATTGAAAAGAAACGTCTTATTTTTCAAATTATTGATTAATTTTCAACATGTCCCATGTTGCAGAGTTTCGATTACAACAACATGATGATATTATTAAGAAAATAGTATTTGGCAATAATTAGAAGGTTAATGCATAAAATAATTAACTCAAATTGCTTATAAGATCCTGAAGTTTTTTGAATTTTTTTAATGTTTTTTTAATTTGGTTGATTCAGCCCCAAAAAGAGATGTGCAGGGAGTGGATCAGTTCGACAGTTTTTGATTCATCGATAACAAAAGCGTTAAGTGCTAACGACCGGCAACAACTTGTAGACGCAATTTTGAAATTGGTATGTTTGTATGCATGTATTTTTATTATATGCATGAACTCCACGAGCACCACCAAAAATTAAAATATTCTATAAATCCTTCGTTCCAGAAATACCAAGATGAAAAAGACTTAGAAATGTAATATAAATTATATGAAATAAATACTTTATATAATATAGCTCTCAATTCAAGGAACCAATCGCAATACAGGGATAGTTTGCGAGCTGTTCATTGTTATATTCTACATCCATTTGTTGCTATATTTTTAAAAGCGTAGATACGTATTTAGGTCAGTAAGTAGTTTTCTATCATAATTGAATTTATGCCATTTCAAGCCAAAATAATGGCTTGTAACAATACACATAGAAGGAAATGTTATAAAATGATTATGCCTTACTTGTCCGTTAGTGTAGCTCAAATCGTTGCTATCAATAGTTATTTCCACGGTAAAGTCGCTATGCTCAAAAAGCTATAATTATGACTGTAATAGTTATATGTAAATCTTAGCTTTAGAAATTCTATAATAGATAAATATTTTTATATATGCACTTATTAAATCACAATTTGAATTTTTACAAATAGAATTTTGTTGTCATGTGTACGTTTCTATTGAATTGCACTTCATGTAGATGTAAAGAAAAAAATATTCCTATTCTATTTCCGGAATGCAGGCTCTCGAAAATCGTCCTCGATTCAAAGCGCTTATGCTCGATTTTGCGAAAATTTGCCATCACGAAATGACTCCTGATGGTTTGCTGGCTTATTTTATAACATCTTCATTTAGTCATACGATTCACATTGAATGAATAAAACTGACTTGTATGGGATTCAGTAGCCACTGATTTGGTCATTTTTGCATTTATGTGTTGCACTATTTTTAAGATGTTTTAGACTGGGGTCTAATTATATTAAGTTTGGATTGCAGTATTTTGTGCAAGCTTTTGACAGTTCTGCAACATTTTTAAATTTGTTTAGCGATGTTATTTTTTAGTTCGAATTGTATTAATTTTTCTTTGATTGATTATTATATAACTTCAACACAAAAGTTGAAGGAAGCCGTAATATTATTTGATCAGTTTAGCTATGGTGGCATTGAGTTTTTTTTAGTAATTTTTAATTATAATTGTAGATAACATTTAAAAAATATTTTTGATTTGTTTTAATGAAGTTTTTATTTCTGTAGCAGTAAGTATAAAAAAACGCCACACATTTTATTTGAGTTTTTTGTTTTGCTTCAACAAGAATTTTTTTACATTCTTTACAAAATCATTTATTCTAAGCTATGCCGTCCGCAACATTTGGCGTTGATAAATAATTAATGTTACTCGGAAATTCTAGTTATTTTAACACTAATTAATGTTTGTCACTGACATTAATTTCCCTGAACATCCCAAATCTGAACTACTGAAACAATGTTATTGGCACTAAATATAGTGGATTCAGTAACAAGACAAATTTTTTAAATTACATACAAAACATTTGAACAGTTATCTTCAAACGACAACACAATTATTAGCACCAAAATGAATTGACTTTAATATGTAGACAAATTGTTAGCGGATTCCAAGGAGGGCAACAATATTTGATATTTAGTGGTTATGTAGTAGCATGCAAAGGTGCAGAAGCGCTAATATGCATAAAATTTTAATTTACCGCGTACTGTTGGGAATACCTTGTTACAAACGGTAAAATAGCTTTCTTCTGCATACTTCCATTAGAGACGGAATAATACTCTCTATCTTAACACAATAGTTTTCTGCATATAAACTAAGGCGCTAGTTTCTCTAAAAAACTAGAAAATGGATTTATTTCTTGATACAAAGATAAAATTAAACTTGGAGATTTATTCTATGGCGACATCATGCCAGTAAACTCAAAATTCATAAATAACTGTCCAGCAAACTGATGACCTTCAATAGAGATAATGAAGAAATATGCATATATAAATGTAAGTTGTTGAACACAGAAGTTCAAATTCTAATAAAACTAACATGGATGACATACAATAAAAAGAACAAGAAGAATCAATTCATCGCAACATAATCCATTCATTTGAAATTAAATACAGCTTAAGTTATGCCGATACTCTCTAATTCTGCTTTGTTCTAAGAGAAATTACAGCATGTCAAATGTTATGAAAAATTGACTCTACAGTCAAAGTACTTAACCAAGATTTCTTACTGAGCCGGCATTTACATCATTTTTTAAAATTAACAAGAACTACTCATTAAAATTTGAACATGAAAATCATTTTTAAATAAAATTTGGTTTCAAAATAATGACGTCTCTGAATATGTAATGATTCCTAAGAAGATTTTGCTTAATTTCTTTTATATAAACAAAAGTCAATGACAATTTAAGTAAGTTAAATAAAAAAGAAATGAGCTTAATATCTAATCACATATCATATCATTTTTGTCTGTTGGCTGCATTTTTCTCTGTTTTCTTTTTGAAGCATTCAGGTGCTTCTCTTTATATGCATTCCATAGGTCATCGCTAATCTTAGACTGGCCTCGTGCAACTCTTTTCGGTTTTAATGATTCTTCAGTGCTAATTGAATCGGTTTCTGTTGCATTCAACTTTTTCAGTTTTTTGTTCGATTTAGCATTTACATTGCTTGATGCTTTAAGCACTCGTTTTGATGATGATTGATTATGGTCACTCGATGAATCCATGCCATCTTCATGTATGTCGTCTTCACTCGATGCAACAGTTTCCGGAATCCAAAATTCAGGATTACTACTGACTATTTCAATATCAGCCTAAAATTAAAAGAGATCCACGGAGATCAGAAAATAATCCATGAGAGATATAACCAAGAAACAAATACAATGTAGAGAATTGTAGCGTTTAAGAACAAAGGGATTAAATACTTCATATTAAAATTGAATGTCTACAGAAGTTATGAACATTAAAAAGTATACAATTTGAGATAATAAAGGCATATGAGAAAGTATTCATTTTTTTCATCGTATTTATAAAATTTAGGAAAAAATAAAATATGTGAGTTGCGACATTATAATAGTACAATATTACGTTTTTGTTACAAAGCTAACAGGCAAAAGTAGCAAAATTTGATCAATCAAAAATAGCTGTCAAGTGAATTTGATCTGAAAATATGAAAATCATCGAATGTTAAAGAAAAAACGAAATTTAATGAGTTCTATTTGAAGGCCAATAATAAGACTAAAGAAGTGCAAAATAATGTAGGAACAATAGAAACTGTGTTCATGATACTAGTCAATCTTACCTCTAATGAACCTTCTAGGTCTGCTCTACTCTTACCAGATGCTATCAGTTTTTCCTTCTCCTCCAATAGTCTTTTAAATCGTTTCCCGTTTACATGAGTTTCAATCTCCTCAGGAATTCGATTAAGAGCCTTTTTGGAGAGAGTACAGTATAACTTTCTTGGGTCCTGTTCCCCATGTTAAAAGATATAAGTCATTATCATTTCACTGCCCTGATAATGCTATGAACCACTTCAGAAATTTTCTCACTTTTTTATGGGCAATAATATGCGGTTCGTACTTGCTGAAATCTTGCTTATACCAATCTCTATGCTTCAAATATATCTTCGAATTCAGATGTTTATGCAGCGCGTCAAGTCTTGCAGGGACGTCGAGGTTCGTTACTTCACAGTGTATTTTATTGAATTGATTGAAGGACAAAAATTCGTTTGCGTCCACGAGAGCCTTCACGTCGTTTTCGATGCCGTTAAGTTTACTCATCGACACTTTAAAAGTTTAATGTTGTTAAAATTTTTAATATTTTAAGCCATAAATATTTGAGTTGTAAAGTTATATAAGAACCGTAAAATTCTGAAGTTATATTAACTTATTTTTAAGACATATCGATGTTATAAATTGCAAATGCACATGATGCTAGCAAATAATGTGAGCAGAGCTAAAGCTAATCTTCCGCTGTTGCGCATTGCTCGATTGCCTAGACTTCCCATATTTTATCGCCTATGCGTTGAAGAGGCACTTTTCTATAAAACACAGGATAACTGGTTTGTTAGTAGCGAAGGACCGAATGCTAGTCATGCATGCATTGTGCTTGGAATCAGCGGCAAGCCTGAACAAATGTGCAACCTTGATCTTGTGTCTTTGGATGGAGTTATCTTGGTGCGCCGATTCAGTGGAGGAGGAACCGTCGTAGTTGACAAAGACACCTTGTTCACATCACTGATTATGAATCAGGACAGCTTGCCAGCTGTAGCTCCATACCCGAAAGATATTATGGAATGGTCGAGCAAAATTTTCCAACCAGCATTGAAGAAAATCATGCGACCGAATATAAATCTCGACTTGGATCTCAGAGAAAATGACTACGTGTTTGAAAATATGAAATTTGGCGGCAATGCACAAGCAATATCTAAAGCTCGTTGGCTACACCACACTTCTTTTCTATGGGATTTCAATCCCGCTGTCATGCAGTATTTACAGATTCCTGTGAAGCGTCCGAAATATAGAGGAAATAGAGTGCATAGTTCATTTTTGACAACATTGAAAGATCACATAACGGATCGTGCACATTTTTTTCCATCTATTATTGAGGTGCTTGATTCTAAATTTAATGTGGAAGATGCAGATTTCGATGAAGTTAAAAAAATTTTAAATAGCTTAGGAGGCATAGAGAGTTGGATAGAGCAGTGCAGAACTAAAGTTGTTAGTTCTGATGGAAAGCAATCAAATGATTTTATCCATGACAGCGCAATTATAAATTTATTCAACCAATAAAATTTTCATTTTTATCTTATCAGTAGACCAACTTACTAGTAATGTTTGGCATATGGAAACAGTACTCTTTATCCGTCATTTTTTCATAAATCGTCATTTCTATACTTTCAATGTAATTCCTTGAATGCACTAATTTTTTGTTCAAGCTGTATAGGCACATTTTTTTAAACCAATTAAGACATTTAATGCTACAGTGTAAAGTAATTGCAAGGTATTAAGCGGATTTGGTATTGTTAATTGAAATTTGTTGACATGAACATATCAAAACAAATTTAATGGATTGTAAAGTTTTATCCAGATATTCAAGTACTCTATTATAAAGTTTACATCTTAAAGCATTTAATCGAGTTCATAGGATAATTATGTCTGAATACAACTGAAAGTATCATGCTCACTGTACGGAACTATCAATAAATACAGCAGATATTCAAATGTATTAAATCTGGGATGATACTATTCTAGTGTAGAACTCTGAGTTACAAAATGTAATTTTAGAGCGAAGTTTGAAAGAATTCTCGAAAAAATATTTAAGAAAAATATGCCAAATTCCTTTTACGAAGAGTTATATTTTTTCGACATTCAAACATGAAATAACTGCTTCAAATTTTTCCATATTTATAAAAGAGAGAAAACAAGAATTCCATCATTTTGCTAGTACTGGTAGTGCTCTTAAAAAGTGAAAGAATTAAATTTTAAAATAGTTTCTAAATTCTATATTATATTAAAATCTTATAAATAATGAGCTTTCTATTCATCAATTGCAGAACATGTGATCACTTAAATTTTTCTTCTTGAGAATTTTTTAAATGAAGCGTGTGCTTCAACATGATATAATTTTTACATTGAATACTTTGATTTTTCAGTTCGAAATTTAATGTACTGCAGGAAAACTATTGGGAATTTTTATCTTCGTATCCAAGTTTCCTTTTTAATTCAACAAGTTCATTTTCAACTGCAATTTTCGGGTTTATTTTTTTTCCTACATTAGGAGTACTTCCATTATTTTCAGGGCTGCTGTTTAAATCGATTTTGTCTAACTTTCTTTTAATTCGCTGTAATCGTGTCTCAGCCCGCCTTAAATACGATTTTAGAGCATCGTATCGTGCACGTAATCCTGCTGCCTTGTCCACTAACTCCATCTGTTTATCTAACTCATCAATGTCACGAGCAGTTACACCTTTTGTGGATTTGGCTATGCGCTCTGCAGCAACACATTCATCTCCAGTCTTGAGGAGCTTGGATTTGATTTGATTGATTAGCAACCGAGTACTGTCTGCCTCGAGTTCTATATCGTATCTACTCCCATTCCGTAAAAGTTCATCGAGTTCTTCTCCTGACCCTAAGCCATCCATTTGGCTTTCTAAAAATTCGATGAAGTCAATCATGATTCCTTTGCTCCCCATCGCACCTGCAGCTACACCCTTCAAAACATCCCGGAAAATATTTGAGAAGCTGTCATCAATATCATCTCTAGTGGGATTCTGTTTCCTCCACTCTTCACGATATGCAGCCCCTTTAGATTCAGTCGAATATTGACTCGAAGAGTTTGTCTTCGACGTATATCGGTTTTCACTATATTTCGATTGCCTGTCGTACTCCAATCTTCTTTTTTCGTCGTAAAGTACTTCATAGGCTTCAACAACTTTGACAAACTTTTGTCTTGCATCGGGAGCATTATTTACATCAGGGTGAGTCTTCAACGCAGCTCGTCGGTACGCTCGTTTTATTTCATCTTTGGAGGCCGTTTTCGGGACGTCAAGTATTTCGTAAAAATTCTGTCTGTCTGGCTGCATATTTAAAACTAATCGCGATCGACGAGTTAAAAAGCATGCGAAAGTACTGACGCTATTAATTTTAGTTGTAATGATTTTTCCAGTAAAACCAGAGATTCTAGGTCTCCATTGAACTGGATTAAAAGCTTCGATATTTGAAAATGAAGCTGCAATCAGGAGCAATAATAGCATATATATGATTTATGCCTGAACTCGGTTTTGGATAAATTTACGATGTCTGTGAAATGAAAGAATTATTCTGATTCATATCAGTTTATATTTCATACAAATACGACAGAAAATGTAAAGTTTTTTTTGGTAACTGTCAGCTCCTGAAGTCTTACGAATGATTTGAGAACCTTTGACACAGAAGTCGAGAACCTTTGACACAGAAGTCGAGCAACATGAACATTAAGTAGTCTGGAGCCAAAATCCATTTTGTAATCAGTATTGCTTACCACTTCCACTAGCATCAACTGCGCTGTGTCTAATAGCAACATTAATGTGGGCATACTTAACCTGGATTTGCTAGCAAATATTCAGTTCAACATGTATTAATTGATTGAACTTGAGCCTTCTGATATTGTTAAAAAATTAATTCAAAGTTCACGTACTTTTGGGCTGCAGCTGAAAAAGTGCATGAGATTAAAAGGTGCATAAAAATTGTATTGCTACTGATGTTGTTGATATGGTATGCCCGTGTTCTAACTATCCCAAAAAATGTTTGCCTCGCATTCTGAGGTAGACTATCCTTGCCTGGTAAACGATGTCATTATACTAACATTAGACTCAAAGGAACCGTATAAATAATTAGAAATCTCTTGCTTGGAACTGAATACCAAATGTATACATGTATTTTATCTGTAGAAATAATACTTTCGAATAAATGAATACAAACAAAATTATTTGACAATATAAAGCAGTATTTTATTTAGTCCCTAAAAATTGAAGAAGTAATCTTTTAATTCAATTAAAATGAACCATGCAAAAAGTGTATTATATGAAATTAAAAATGGCCAGTGTTGCAGTTTTGTACACATCAATTAGGCTGTTGCACTTCTTGATGGTGTGTGATCTTAATGGCAACCTATTATGTAACAAAAGTCTTCCAAACAATTTGGAATGATACAAAGTAATAGTATCAAACCATGTGTAAATAGCTCTCTTTCTAAAAAGTTTTACAAGTATGCTTTGTAGAATCCATCAAAACTCTTAGTGAAAATGAGTCTTGAACTGCATCATAAAGACACTGTAATCTTTAAACTCCAATTCATAAATGTCTTTGATATATACAATAGCATAGGCATGGTATCTGATATAACTGTGGTCCATAAAATGTTGACAAGACAATTGGCAAAAGAAATGCAAGTGCTTCTGACACATTTTTGTAGACGAAATTAAATAATCGTACTGTACATTGTAAATACTTCATAGTTTTTTTGTGCCCTAAGCCTTATGCAATGCAGCAATAGTAATTCAAAATTGATATCCTTACTTAAATATGACTGCTGGACAACTATGTATAGAAATTTATCAAGGTACTTCTGTTGATATTAAGAAAGCCGAGAAGAAAGATTAACTTATAAACGTGCAACAGTATAAAGGCGTCACGCAATGAAATGATAATGCAGTGTAATCAAGTGAAAGGAAAAAAACATAAGTATTATTAGTGAGAAAATGAAATAGAAATTGACTTCGACCATAGATGCTTAACGTAGTGCCAGGAAGACAAGCAAAACAGTGCCTATGGCGGTGACAAAAGTGAGTGCTGAGAAAGATGGTTTGTAAGATAAACTATTGCATGAATTTTGCCATTACAAAAAGTTGCTAGATTTTGACTGTTGCATTTTGGAAACACACGTAGTATTCGGGGTAGACATATATGTAAGAAATCATCAGATCAGCAGTTCTAGTACAGTACAAGCAGTATATCCTAAGCTAATGAGCACGATTCTCGCAGCGGTTACCTGGACCATAGTGTGACTGAAATGCTACAGCATCGTTCTTGTGTAGAGATGAAATCACGACAAATTTAAGTGACATAAATTTCAAATAAACGTCAAACGTTTGATTTATATAGTAGTGAGATTTTAGTGCCCTAGACTAGCCAATGTATTTAACAACAAAAACACGTATTTAGCCTCTACTCATGAATAACTACTATGAGAAACAAATATATATTTGAGCAGTTGCAATTAAATAATGTAGCATCTATATTTTGGAAAAATTGTTCCTCAGGATTGTGACATTTTCAAGAATAGTTAGATTAAAATACTGATTCTTAATCTCTACTAATCCAGTTGAATGCTTTCGCGACTATTATCTTTTGACTCTAAGTGTCACAAAAAATGAATCGTAGAGACTACTCTGTAAGCAGTTTAAAAATTTCAATCACGCTGAAACAGAGTATATTTGCAGAATAAGTTGGAGTGAATCTCAAAAGGGAAAAAAATTTCCAGGCTGTAGAACAGTCAATAATATTTAGGTGGGGAAATCACTGAACCTCATCAAATATATTGGATTTTCAAGGCTTGCAGTTGTGGAAGAGTTGAGAAAGAATATAATTGATAAATATGATTTATAATGAAATTGATTAGTCATAAAAGTGTCAAAAAAATTTCGTACTTCATTCCTTTTTCCGCGCATTTCTTTTCTCTAACCTCCTAAAATATCTATTTCCTGCTTCGTTGGCTTCGCTATAGATTTTCTCTTTCGGTAATTCAACGGGGCCGTTGACTTCTTTAGCACGCTGCTTCATTCGCCAATCCAAAAACGCTACGTAAGCGCCGCCTACTGCGATTAAGGCAAAAAGTACTCCTGACGCGGCTATAAAAAAATTCACAACAGTACCCTCAACAGACTTTTCAGCAATGTCTGCGATAATAATATCGTTCATCGTCATTCCTGTATGCAATGGGGCGGTTTGTCGTATCCGAACAAGTGCATGATTTCTAAACGATGGTGGAAGCAATTTTAAATTCGGAGCCAATTGATGAAATGAATTAGTAAAGTGCATCAGAGTGATGAGGATGATCAACATCATGCATTTGTACTTGCTTCTCATTGAATTTTTTACTAAGTAGGGCTAGTGGAGTTATTAATTATTTTTATGCCAATTTGACACTAAATTCCTTTTAAAAAATTACAGAATAAAGTTGCATTAAATATTCCACCGAAACACGGCAAAAATATGATAACAATTATCGTTTACATATCACGGAGGGAAAACTAACCAACAGAGTCTATAGGTTCTCGCTATTGCACAGTTTCATTGATATGCCTTCTGATACGGAAGAAAGATTTCTGGTAGTGCACGCAAAGCAAGCTAGAGAATTGAAGCGTGTGCAAATGGTGAGAAATTGAGCACAATAAACAAAGAGGAAAATAATGCTAAAAAAAATCTCAATTATTAATTTCAATTATTAATTTCAATTTTAAATATTTCAAATTCTAGCTTGGTACTCAAGACCCATATTTGAAGCTATGGGTAGGATGCGGTGGAGAGGTTTCTAAAACTAAAGTCCATAATGATGGAGGAAAATCCGCAGTTTGGAATCAGCGTTTCGTGTTCGATATAGGACTCAAAATGAATGAGTTCTTATACTATGAAGTCTGTAATAAAAATGTAACCATTAGCACTAGTATTGGTTGCGGAAAGATTGCAGTAGATGAAATCGTTCCAGGAGAGGTATGTTTTTTTCAGAAATAATACTAAATTTATAATAACTCTTAGAATCTTTAGTCCTTTGTTTAACTTTTCATTTAAATTACTTCATTTTTTGTACCATCTTCATAGATTTTTTGGTACTCTGTGGTTACCCATATTTTTTTCTATTTGTACTTGTTTATATTTCAGACAGATCGATGGTACCCCATATTCAATGACAAAGGGAGAAGTGCTGGTGAAGTGAATTTGGTTATTAAAATCCAATCTGATCAATCTCCTAACCATAGGAAGAGCAATGCATCTACTCACGAAATTCAGGATACAGGCCGCAGAACTTCATCAATTAGCCAATCTCCTGGAAGAAACCAGCATCTACGATCGCCTGCCAAGCATCGTCCTAGATCTCCAATGAAAAATTTCCGGTCTCGATCTCCTGAGAACAAACGCCGCTCTAAATCCCCTGAGCACGGGCTTCATTCTAAACACTCTCCAGATCTTAAACCCCGCTCTAAATCCCCCGATCATCAGCCTCATTCTAAGTCCCCTGAGCACCGACCCCACTCCCGTTCCCCCACGAATGAAGTTCATACTCGAGTCTCTTCAAGTCAGACGAGTCATGTTTCAACCTCCACTAATAATACGCATATAAGGACTCCTACAAATCATGCACATTCTCACTCTCCGCATAAACATCCAGAGCGCACGGAAAGGATGAAACACCCTGCTTACAATCCCAGCTATGAGACTTTCAAACCATATTGCAATCCAAATGGCAACTTTGTTGCAAGTGATCCAATGGGAAGTAAAGGTTTGTACTAAAATTAAATTGCAATTAGTACTAGGGTTAAGTATTTGCTGTTTCAACCGCCGAAATTTTCAGCCAAAAGTTTCTTCAAGTGCAAGATTTTTCCTTGTAATTTTTTCAATTTGCATTAAAGCAGTTAGACTAATTTTTGGAAGTATTTATTTCGTAATGCGCAGCTCATTTTAGAATTTTACTATGATTTAAAATTTTAAATAACTCTGTTGTACTTTTCTATCTGCACAGTCGTTTTCAAATAATTGAATTGATTTGATTGCTATTGTAATAAATTATAGGCAGTGCAAGTCCAGGTCGAAACACGAATTATGCCTTTCATCCAGCGATGCGAGTCGCACCGCTGCCACTAGGTTGGGAAGAAAGTACTGATGATAAAGGAAGAACGTAAGTAATATTTGTATATGCATGCAATGAAAATATTAAAATTCTGAAAAATGTTTTAAGATGGGTTTATCGATTCTGACTGATAGAGGAATTAATATATAACTGACTACTAGTGGCATACATTTCAGGAATCTAGTCGATTGTGTTTACAGAAGGTGCATGTTATTTAAATGAATTGGCAATGAACGAAGTGTACTAGTGATTCACATGCAGATTTTAACATTATGTGGAAAAACTTTGAAATAAATATAGTATATGAGTTTTTTTGTAGGACAATGATGTCACACAAATGAGACTTCTACTAATGGATTTATAATTTAACTATGAAGGATTTCTCTGAAGAAGGTTTTCAGAATTGTTGCAAATCAATAATAATATATAAAAAATTATGGAAGTATATACGTATTTATTTCTAATTAAATTCAGTTTCATCTGATTATTTACACTTATACCCTATGTTCAGAACGTGAGGGATTGCTTTTCTATTAAATAAAAAATTTTGCGCTTATAACAATCTAATCATTCATGCTACTTTTTTAATTTCGTTATTATAAAAGTATTCATCCTTTTTTGTTTTAAAATATAGGTATTACGTTGACCATAATACGAGAACGACACATTGGCTTCGTCCCAACTAAAAAATTATTAACAATATTTATATATTTCCAAACCTGCAGTGCAATGCACAATGAAGAAATGGCCAATAAGATTATAGAATATGCTCGTTTACAAGTACAACGGTTTTAATGCTGTAAGTTGCAAAGGTGTTATAGAGAAAGTGTCAAATAAAGATATCTATGTGTTAAGTTACAAAATTATTCATCATTTTCTTTTTGTCTTATTTCCACTGAAAACTTTAAAATATTTTGAACCACTTTAAAAAATAATTGCGATACCCAAATTATGAATCCACCAACAACGGTAAGTAAAACGATGACCTCAAATACTTCAGGAGTTGCTAGTAAAGCAACAAGTCCTCCGGTCGTTAAATCTGGCTTATGCTTCAGCATTTCTGTTATCGAAGGCGCAGCAAAGTACGCACCCCCGAGAACAACTGGAATTGTGACGAGGAGTCTAGCTACACGAATAAGAACTGCAAAAAGACGTGCAGCGCCAGCAACACCGAATGCCGCCAGTGGCAACAGGTTTCCAATGGTAGGCATAAGGTTTTCAATAGTCAAGGTTTGAGTTTTGAGCTTCAATATCGCATCAATGGCAAGAGCTATACTCGACAAGGTGACAATAACAATAAGTGCTTTCCATGTCGACTGTATAGCATTCTTAGTTATATCCATGACCCCCTGATCGGAACTTTTTATTTTAGTATCTTCATTTTCAACATTGGTTTTTGCTTTGCATGATTGAGTGAATGAGAAATTGAATGTCAGAGACGTTGATATAGTTTTTGTCGATAATTTATTGCTGTTAATCGTGATGGGGCATTTTTTTGAAATAGGGAAGAGAAAACCATGAGCGTTCCACAAGAACCAGAAGTAAAAGAACTTATGCTTCATCGGTTGTGGTCAATGACACAGATTATTCCACTATCACCTTTATCGCACTTAATTGCAGAGATAATTGGATTCATGTGCAAATTCGCTGATGGTTAATTTGTTACAATATGAACGGTTCTTTATGGCTCAAAATTTGAAAATAACCAAATTTTCTTATT
This sequence comes from Vaucheria bursata, assembly GCA_032358265.1. Taxonomy (NCBI): domain Eukaryota; class Xanthophyceae; order Vaucheriales; family Vaucheriaceae; genus Vaucheria; species Vaucheria bursata. Next base: position 77,708 of record JAULBW010028715.1, read on the forward strand.
CATTCCAAATTTTTTTCTCACTTAAATGAGATGAAAAACTTTTGGTTATGCAATGCAGAACAATTGTTGAACCATTGGTAAGCATATTAGCAATTAATCATCTACAAATCTACATAGATTTAACCACATTTGGGTTGAAAGTTACAGTTCAAACAATGAATAATTTATTTCTTTAAATTTTAAATGGTCATGTATACGAGTATATCTCTTAATAGATTCATCAAGTGAAACACTTACGATTCTTCCTGAACGTAAGTTGAGTAAGATTATGAAAGCAAAATAATTTCATTTTTACACAATTTTTTATGATACATATAAAAGATATTTTCAAAACTTATCTTAGCAGATGCATAATTTTCTTTTGAATTGTTAAAACTTCTTGTTGAATGTAGTGAATTAACACGTGACACAACCATAATGATGAAAGACAAGGCAAGTCAACAGCTGCATAAATAATCATATACTATTACTACAAAACAAAAATTGATGACACTTAACCTGCATGATCTATGTTAGGAATTAACCTCTTACAGAGTTAATTCTCTTTTATAGCTGCAATACACAATTCAACTAGATTCGTTCATGA